>CAUYRT010050493.1:0-30737 GCA_963574885.1 Lepilemur ruficaudatus
ATGCCTGTAGTCCCTGCTACTCGAGAGGCTGAGGCAGAAGGATTGCCTGAGCCCAGGAGTTTGAGGTTGCTGTGAGCTAGGCTGACGCCACGGCACTCACTCTAGCCCGGGCAGCAGAGTGAGACTCTGTCTCAAAAAAAAAAAAAAAAAAGAGTGGGAAAACCAAAACCACATGGAACTCACTTCCAAACTGGAACGCATCAATCAACACTCAGGTGCACATGTGGTAGCAAAATGCGACGGAAATCAAGCAGGTGGGAAGGGGGCGGAGGGGCTGGGTGAATTCACACCTAACGGGCACAATGCACACTATCTGGGGAATGGGCACACTTACAACTTTGACTCAATCTGTACAAAAGCAATTCATGTAACCAAAACGTTTGTGCCCCATGATATTCTGAAATTTAAAAAAAAGATTCCCCTGTGTAAACACATTTTTGTCTCTTTTATAATTCCTTATTAAAGAGTGTATCCTTGGCCTCGTGCAGCATAGCGCCCCATTTATTTCCTGGAAAGTACTTTGCACAGACACAGTTTGTCCCTCAATTAAATCTACATGTATCTCCTTCCTCCCTTTCCTCACATTCCTTGGCCCTCCTCTCTCTACAGTGGTTTGACACGAGGCATCTTCAGAATAAAACTTCGTTAATTTCCACTCATTTAGTTTGAAAAATATTGTACTTTAGAGAGGAGTTTGGTTGACGCTAACTTTTGAGCCACTCTGATGCACAGGCTTCTAAGGAACAACGGTAGCAGCCCCCGTTCCTTTCTAGGAGAACGTGGGGTCTACGTAAATCCTTTAAATAAAGTGGACAAATGTGTGCTTAAATCACTGCACGGTGAAATGTGTGTGCGTTTGCCCGGGGCCTCCCGGACTCCTGAGACGCTCCTTTCTCTTTGCAGAGCTCTGTGACGACGACCCGCCAGAGATCGCGCACGCCACATTCAGAGCCTTGGCCTACAGGAGGGGAACCACGTTAAACTGCGAATGCAAGAGAGGTTACCGCAGGATAGCAAACGGGTCGCCCTACGTGCTTTGCGCGGGAAACGCCAGCCACTCCTCCTGGGACAACAAATGCCAATGCACGAGCATGGGTAGGTGGTTCCTTTGGTGACGACTGAGGGAAAGGGAACCCCAGCAAAGAGTGAGCCCGAGCCCAGCTCTCGTTCCCTTTGCCCTGCAGACAAATGGGCCAGCCCGGTCCACCGGGTAACTCCTGTCAGTGGTCCCTGGAATATTCACTCGCTGAACAAACGTGAGCATCCACTAGCTCAAGAACCGCTCTAGGCACCGGCCATCTGATAGGCTCAGCCTCTGAGTACTTATATTTGAGGCAGAAGGCAGACATTACGCTAATAATTACTAAACAATTAAAACATAGTTCTAGCTCACAACAATATGTATTTAATGCCACTGAAATTTACACTTAAAAATGGTTAAATCTTTTGTTACGTATATTTTATCAAAATTTTGGAAAACATAAAAAATATGAACAGGCAGAATACAAGACTATTATAGAGAATATTAAAAATCATAACAATCTCAATGGGGAATCTCTGCCTCTCCATTTGGTGGAATTGATTGACCTGATACCGTCATTTTGCCATTGAATTTTCTTTTTTTAATCCTGAAAGCTGTCTCACACAGCCCCATTTCCCCACTGGGTCTCTTATCCACTCTGTGATAGCAGGATGTGGTCGATCGTGGTGGGTTCATTCACCCTTTTATTTCTGAGCCCTGGAGATGGCGTCGGTCAGGGAGCCTCAGTGTCCTTTGTCCCACCCAAAACACGCATGGACCGCAGAATTCGAAGATCCATGCTCTGCTAAAGCGTGCCACTGACTTGCTTCCCAGTACACCCCTCCCTCATCCCCACCTGGAAGCCTGTCCCCACCTCACTGGGACACTCATGCTCTCAACTCCTTTGCCAATGTTGCTTTAAGATCGCATCTCTCCAATTTCACGCACTCTGAGCTGCTTTAGGGGAGCAAAGGACGCAGTGAGTTGTGGGTCAGACCACGTCTAATTGCTGACATGCATCCCCACGCTCAGCGTTGACAGAATTAATGGCAAGAAAGGATCCCTTTTTGGTGAGACACGCATATGCAAAGAAGATTTTCTACTGAAAATCTTTCATTTTTTTCAGAAACGTGTTGCAGGCATTGTCGTGATACACGTGAATTCCCAAGAGGCCGGTGCCGGGCACGGTGTGGGCAGCCACCCCCCACCGAGGGAGGGCGTACATGGGGTTCATCTCTGTAGCCCCAGCACCCAGACATCACCAGGCACTTTGTGGGCACTCAAATGAGACTCTTCTCGAGGGAATGAATACATGAAAAGTGTTTTCCACTTTAGGCATTTGTGAGGTTTTTTGCTACATTTTGCTTGTGCTTTCTAGCCTCTAGGCACACAAGAGGAGTTAGCCCTCAACCTGAAGAACAGAAAGAAAGAGAAGTCACAGACATGCAAAGTCAAGTGCAGCCTGTGGACCAAGTGAGCCTTCCAGGTAAGAGACGCACCCGAACACCTGTCCACCCGTAGGTGGTGGCTCTCCACTTGCGTGTAGGTGACATGTTCCCCAAAGGAGGAGGGTCCGTCCCACCACCCGTAAGCACGCACATTCTGTTCCCCTCGTCCCAGGGTACCATGTGAACGAAAACTGGCTCCAGCGTCTGCAGGCTGTTTGCTCAGCACCGCAAACGACTCCTACAGCCGCCAGCCGGGCTCTGGGCTCGCTTCCTGGTTTGGGGGCTGGCCGCGTGGACGGCCACTCAATTCAACTCAAAAGCATGTGTCGGGACTGACTGTGTGCCGGGCCCTGGCGACAGAGGATATTGTACAAACAGGAGTGCGACAACAGCCCCTGCCCTCAAGGAAACGCTGTGTGTTTCCCCCTAAGTACAAGACAACCAACTACAGGCAAAGCTACTTCCTTCACGGTGTTTCTCGCGGGGCAGGGCTGGGAAACCTGCCCGCCCCACTGCCGGGTCTCAGAGCAGCTCCCGGCCACTGGGCTGCGGATGAGCGAGCCCCGCGCCGGCCGCTCACCTGCCCGCGTGTTCCCACGTGAGTCACGCTTACACTGGGTCACGACGTCAAGAAGAAACAGAGCCCGCCAGAGAACATGGAGCTTTGTGAATACCTGACTGACTTTATGAGTCCCCCGTGGTCCTAGGCTGACTTTATAACCTTACAAAGAACCGCATCATACGGAGTCTCGCCTGCGCCTCCCCGGCAGCCAGGTCAGGCAGCGGGAAGTGAAGCTAAAAGACGGCCAAGCTCCTACGATAGGATAGGATCAGACCTCAGTCTCCGGGATTAGAGGCGGATCTTTCTACTGATAACTTGTGTGAAACTGGTTTGCATTTATTCACAGCTTTTTTTTTTAAAGCGTGCTCCAGTGGCATTACTGCAACATGCCTCTCACCTCTCCAGTGGAGATCCAAGGTGACCTTCACGCTTTGTTGGTGCAGACTGGCTCGAGCCTGTCCTAATGCCTCAGCCAAGACCGCCCTTCCCACTCCCGTCCACTTATCCAAACCCTCGCTGTCCTCAAGGGCCGGCTCTGTGCACCCCTGCAAGCGTCTGCTGCTCAGTGACACTAACCGACTGTCACCCCCCTTGCAGGAGTGGTGGGGTCTCTGTGACTTCCTACGGGTCCTAGCAGAGTTCCCGACACAGAGGCATCCCCCGCTCGTGCTGGCTGAATGGAAGAAGGAACGCACAAAAGATTAGGCACCCAGGTCCAGGCTCTAGCAAGAGGCAGGCTGGACTGGCGCACGCGGTCTCTCCAGCTCGCCTCCGGAACTTTCTTCCCCTCCACCAGGTCACTGCAGGGAGCCTCCGCGGTGGGAACATGAGGCTGCAAAGAGGATTTATCACTTCGTGGTGGGGCAGATGGTCCACTACCGGTGCGTCCAGGGATACAGGGCTCTGCGGCGAGGTCCTGCCCAGAGCGTCTGTGAAATGACCGGTGGGAACACGAGGTGGACCCAGCCCGGGCTCACGTGTGTGGATGAGACGGAGCCCGGTCCGTTTCCAGGTAGGTGGCTCCCCGCCTGCGTCCCCTCTGCCGCTTCTCTAGGTCAGGCCAGCCAGGGTGGAGTCCCTGATCCCACCTGCTATGTTACCTTGGACGAACCAATCCGTCTCCCTGGGCCTCCGTTTTTTCTCATTCTAAAAACAATAGACCAGATAGCTCTGGGGGCCCCCTGAGACTGGGGTCCTCCTGCACCCTGAGTGGGGGGAGGTGGCTGGAGGAGGGAGAGGAGGAAGGGCCTCCCGAGGGCTCCACAGCACCCCACGTGCTGCCTCTCCTGGCTTAGTCCGGAGATTCTACCACGTCCGTACGCCACCGACACTGCCCTGGTTCCATGGGAAAGTCCAGCGCCCACCCACGCGTTTCTCCCTTTTGCTGGTGACCGTGTACATCCACCATCGTGCAATGCTCCGTGCTCCTTCCCCTGTTAACTCCCCATCTGGGCTTGGATCAAAGTGCAAAAGTGCAGAGAAGGGGCTTTCTCAAGAGCACATGCAAACACAGACGCAGCCAACTTACGCCAAGGTCCTCTGCTAGCTTTGCTCTGAAATCTTAGTGATATTTCCACAATCAAAAGTGCATTATGTCCACCAGCGAGTGTTCCTGATTCCTTGCTCACCTGCGTTCCTCATGCCCGTGTGTTCCTCCTGGAAACTCTGGCACGCCACTGCTGTCCCTCAGTCCGCCTGCAGCAGGCCACCCCAGCAGCCAGGTCACCCCACGGCCAGGGCACCCCGGCACTGCCTGCGTCAGAAGCTTTCAGGGCCAGGTGGGGCAGGGGTCGGGCGGGGAGCCTGTAGCCAGGGAGAAGCCGTCCCTTTGTGTGTTTCTACTTCATCTGGTGGTGACAGTGCTTGCGTGGCCACAGCCCATTCCCGAGTTGCAGGGCTGAGTAGGAAGCCTGAGGAGCAAGCGTTGCCCAGAGTTGCACGGACAGCCAGGGATGGGGTTAGACTCCCTCTCACCCGCCCTGCTGAGGCCACTTCGGCACTTCCCAGTGGCCCTGGGGTGGAACCGTGTGACGTGGCATCCCCAGAGATGTGCCCATGATGGGGTTGTCCCATGGCCTCAGCGGGCACACGGGGGCCCCTGCCAAGGGCAGGTGGGTAGGGGTGAGGCTCCGTGTCCCATCTTCAGCTCTCAAGCATCGCTTACTCTCCCCTCCAGGTGAAGAGCTGTCTCAGGCAAGCCCCAGTGACCTTCCTAAGAAGGAGACGTCCTGTCCCCTCACGACGACAGGTATGGGAGCTCGGCCACCGATGCCCAACCAGACAGTCGCCAGAAGCAGCTCCGGGCAGATGGGCAGAGGTGGCCGCAGTGTGGGGAGGAGAAGCCCCCCCAGAAGCCCCCTCCTCCAGAGCAGGGACAGTGTCTCAGCGACCTGCACGCTCCAAAGCAAGCGTCACAAAGAGGAAGCACAGGACCCAGAAGGGTCTCCAGGCAGAGGGTTGAACACCTGCCTCCCTTCCTCCCACCAGCCGCTGAGCTGCCAGTCCACAGAGAAGCCCTGACCCCCGCTAGCCTCCTGGGACCCACAGTGACCATAACTGAGCGCCTCCCCTCTCTCTTTCCCAGATTATCAGGAGCACACAGAAGCAGCCGCAACCATGGAGACATTCATTTTCACGACAGAGTACCAGGTGGCAGGTGGGTGGCTCTCCTTGTGGACAAAATGCACACTGTGCCGAGACGTGGGCCAGGCGGCCAGCTGGTTAGTCTAAAGGACCCCATGTCACACTGCAGCATGTTGAGAGACTAATCCAGGCCAGCCCCACCTGCTCCTGCCAAGCTGGTGCAGAGAGAGAGCACCCCACGGCCTCTCTCTGGAGGACGGGGCCGTGTAGCCGGGCAGACAGAGGACAGGCTTCCAGAAACACTGCGCTGTCTCCCGGTGGGGAGGCTTTGAGGCTGCCTCTACCTGAACACACAGATAAACGGCCGCCCCCAGGACCCCAGCCAGGCAGCATCTGGAAACCGTGAACACTTCCAAGAGATGCTGATGTGCTTATTGTTTTTCTCCACGTTTCAACGCTTCTTTCCCCCGGCGCAGGCCTTGCTCGCGGCCTCCTTAAATGAGGCCTGGCCTCTGAACCTCGCTGAAGCGCCTGCCCTGCCGTCCTAGCAACCCTCTGGGGAGGGACCTGTTCTGAGGAGGGGAGTAGACACTGCCCACCCGCCTCGGGGACAGTCTCCACCTGCCCTAGGGCCCTGGCTCCTGCTGCCCCAACGCCACACCCAGGGCCGCTTTGCTGACCTACCTCTCTGTTGACAGTGGCCGGCTGCGTCCTCCTGCTGTTCACCGTCCTCCTGCTGAGTGGGCTCACCTGGCAGCGGAGATGGTGAGTCCAACCTTGCTAAGGAGGTGCGTCACCAAAGGGCAGAGCAGGGCTGGCCACAGTGGCTCAAATCTGGAATCCCAGGGAAGGTCGCTTGAGGCTGGGAGCTTGAGACCAGCCTGGGCAACATAGCAAGACCCCATCTCTAAAAAAAAAAATTTTTTTTAATTAACCAGCCGTGGTGGCATGCACCTGTAGTCCTAGCTACTCGGGAGGCTAAGGTGGGAGGATCACTTGAGCCCAGGAGGCTGAGACTGCAATTAGCCATGATCCGGCCACTGCACTCCAGCCTGGGTAACAGTGAGTACCTATCTCTAGAAAGCAGAGTGGGCAGAGCAGAGGGCAGAGGACAGACCCTGTGCCCAGCCCAGCCCCATCCACTCGCTGACCGCTCGCAGTGTGGGGCACGCACAGGGAAATGCCGCTCCCACCTTCCCGAAGAATCTATCTGAAAGAATTAAAGCCCCAGGGAAATGGGAGAGCAAAGGAAACTAACATTCGCTGAGCGCCTGCTGCACACCAAGCCCGATGCTTATCGTAAGCACAGTATCGCAGCTCATCTTCCCAGAAACCTGTGGAATAGCTAATGGCCCAGAGAGATTCAGTAGCTTGAACAAGATTGCAGAGCAGAGGCCAACCCTGCAGCCTCAATCCACAGCCTGAGGTCTCCCTACCCAACCCCCTCCCAGAGGGAAGCCAGGGCAGTGTCCACACTGAGCTTTGCTGCCTTGCGCCACCCCCCTTGCCCAGCTCTGCACACGCTCACACCAGCATCCCCTTGGCCAGCGATGGAGCCCACGCGTGGTCTTATTTGCATTAAGTCGGGTTCTCAACCCCGCTGCATATTAGATCAGCCAGGGGAGATCCTTTTAAATGCCAGTGCTAGCTCTCCATCCAACCAGCATCTCTAATGTGGGGGAGGGGGGCGGGGAGGCAGACGTCAGTACTCTTTTATCCTTAATTGAGGTAGAATTCATCATTTAACCATTATAAAGGGTACAATTCAGTGGCGTCTGTTTCGTGCAACTGTAACAGAATACCTGAGACTGGGTGATTTACAAAGAGCAGAGATTTATTTCTTATGGTTCTAGAGGCCAGGAAGTCCCAGCTCGAGGGACCCACATCTGGCCAGGGCCATTGTGCTGCGTCATCCCACGGCACAAGGCGGGAGGGGAGGAGAGGGGGAGAGAGCAAGAGGGGGCTAAACTCACACGGAACCCACCCCCTAATAACAACATTAATCCATTCCCACCCCTCAACACTGTCGCATTGGGGTGAAATTTCCAACACGTGATCTCTGGGGGACACATTCAAACTACAGCAAGTGGCATTTCCTATGCTCACAATGTCGGGTGACCCCCACCACTACCTAATTCCAGAACGCTTCCATCACCCCAAAAAGAAACCTGATTCCCTACTTCCCCCAGCCCCTGGCAACCACTACTTGATTTTTTCATCCCTGTGGGTTTGCCTTTTCTGGACATTTCATGTAAATGGAATCACGTAGCCTTTCGTGTCTGGGGCATTAGTACTTTTTAAAAACCCCTCAGACGCATTCCGTACACGTGCATCTAGGTCTGGCGGCCTGTGCTGGGGCCTTTGGTTTTCAGACTTGAACGTGCCTCGGAATAACCTGCAGGAGCACGTGGACAGGATGAGTCGGTTTGGGATGAGGGCTGTGCCAGTGACCCTGAACTGATCACTACACACTGTGCGTCTCAAAACATCAGTAGGCACCCGACATGTGTGGACAATATTATGTGTCAACTTTTTTAAAAAGTTTAAAAATACAATCACCTGGGGCGCTTATTACCCCAGGCGCAAGCACCTGGGCCCGCTCCCCGAGCTTCTGATTCTGTAGTCTTGGTTGGGGTCTGAGAATTTGCATTTCTAACAGATCCCCAGGTGATACTGATGCTGCTCTGAGAAGCACACACTCTGAGAACCACTACTCTAGGCTAACGATATTAAGACCGATGAGAGTGAAACCATTTCACAAAAATGCAAGTTTTATTGAAAAAAGCCCATCTCTCCCTCCCTTTAGGGAGTAAACTGCAAAGACCGACAATCTCTCTCCCCTGACTCCACAGTATATCGTATCCCCCACCCCGGCCAGAGTATGCTCTGGCCAACCCTGATGTCAACTCCCCAGCGAGACCCTGAGAAGACACAGACCCACCCCCACAAAACCAAAGCTCCTAGATCCTACAGCCAGAGAGAGGGCAAACCAGGTCTCTTCCCTTCTTGTAATGGCCATCAGGCCTGCAATATACTCCTAATGTTCCTCACGTGCATTATTAAAAAGTGCAAGTTATTGCAATGCCAGTGATAAGCCCTGCAGGGTTCCTGTAGCAGGAATTATTCACATACCTGACTGTCTACCAATTTCTCCAAGGCATTAGCTGATGCCCAAGGTGTCACTTCAGCCTCACGCGAGATGAAGTATGCAAAATGCTTGACCCATCGCAGGTACCCAGCCCTTGTTGGGGCCTTGTTGGGGCCTCTCCTTCCTCGGGCTGAAGACTCACGAGGCTTAATTCCTAGCAAGGATTTTTCGTTTGGTAGCTTGAAGAGCAAAAGGCTTCGGACACAGAGGACGAGGCAATAGGAGAGTGGTAATGGCTCCGTGTTTATGTCGCAAAACAAAGAACTAAGTTCCCGCAAGGTCTCCCAGACTTAGGATCTTCGGGGAGACTCAAACATAAATCTTGAAATGACCCCTCTCGTCAACGAGTTCGTCCAAAAATCATCCTTCCTAGAAGCTAATGCCATCTGGTGGTGCCCTCTTGTGGCAGCAGAAATCCTACTTTTGAATTACTAAAAGATAACCACATCCTAGCCAAAGAAAGTTCTGGTTTGGGGTTTTTGTGTGTGTGTTGTTTTGTTATGTCTTGTTTTTGGGGCAGTTACAAGGAGCCAATGATGTGACAGAAGAGACTCACACCGGCCACATCTCTACGAAAAAAATGAAAAAATTAGCCGGACGTGGTGGCGCATGCCTGTAGTCCCAGCTACTTGGGAGGCTGAGGCAGGAGGATCACTGGAGCCCAGGAGTTTGAGGTTGCAGTGAGCTAGGCTGAGGCCACTGCACTTTAGCCTGGATGACAGAGTGAGACTCTGCCTCAAAAATAAATAAATACCTAAATAAAGTGAGGGTCTCAAGTAATACACCCTGTTGGGGATTGGCCACAGCTGAGCCTGCCCTGTAGTTCACTGCCCACCCCTAACCGCCTACCCTTGGGGCCAGCAGGGAGGTAGTGGGAGGGCTCCCTTGGGCTAAGAACCACAGAGCCGAGGCTGGGCTTGGGCGGCCCGTCTTGGCCTCTGGAGGGACGGAGAGACCTCGAGGTCAGAGTTCAGCACGTGGGAAGGTACCAGTAGCCTGGGGTGAATTAAGAATTATCGGATCATTTGGGACTAAAGTTGAGGGCTCTGCTCGCACTGATTTAGGTGGGGACCGTATTTTTCTTGGTGTTGTGTTACACTTGGTGTTGTTATGTCACCGACAGGAGGAAGAGTAGAAGAACAATCTAGAAAACCAAGAGAACAAGAACTTCCTGCTAAGAAGCCAAGAACAGCCAACCAACAGAAGTCACAAAGCACAAGCAAAGTCAGCGAAGCTCAACACTCGCCCAAGGGGCATCTCCTTCGACCTCTTGGGCTGCAGAATGCTCTGACGTCACATCACGGGACGCCGGGCAGCGGCAACCCCGTCACAAAGCCACCTCGGCGCTATCACAGAGTGAGCCCTACAGGCTTCTAGACAGCAGTTCCAAGGTCTTTGAAGGACAAGAGCGAAACAGGCAGAACTCTGCCTTATTTCCATGTAGATGTGTTCATGACAGCTTGAAGGGTACGGAACTCTCCACACTTTATACAGTATAAAGAGAAGTAGCTTTACATTCATTTCATCCCAACTTCCCCATTTAGGAATGCCGAGCAGAGCCCCGGCACTAATGTCAACAGACACACGCGTGCACGCTCACTCTCCACAGAGCTGGGCCTCGTCCGGGTGGAGCCTTTCCCAGCCTCTTGCCGATGCCCCACTCACATTGCCTAACGCACCTCCTTCGAGAACTCCGGGCTGGTAACTAGATGTCTTTCCGTCTTTGGCTTAATCCTCCAAATGGGCCTTCTCTACTGAGCTTCCGGTTTTGAATTTCCAAGGAAGAACAGAGGCCGTGGCAGAACGATCTGTGGGTGACCCCAAAACGGGGCAGCCGAGCCCCCGAGCCAATGTCGGGAACAGAAGGATGAACTAGGTCCCGGGTGACGACTTTGACTTAATCAGAAAGGGTTACCTGTACGTTACCGGTAGGCCTCTGCAAGAGCCCGTTTCTTTGGGATTGCTGTAAATGATGCTCTCGATTTGGCCTGTGCTCACTTGACGTTGACAGGTGGACACACCGACGTGCAAATGTGTGCATGTCCCAGTTCGTGCCTAGAAACCCTGAAAACGAATTCATATGCTCCATGTTTTTGGAAGGAAGGAAAGAAAGAAGGAAGTGAAGAGGGAGGCTGGAGGGAGGTCACACTGATGGGATGTCACCTTGGAAAGGGACACAGACCAGTGGCGCTCCAGCAGCACCAAAAGGTTCAGCAAGTCGGATCCCCGGGGGGCCTTGTTAAATCGTAACTGCTGGGCCCACCAGGGTTTGAGTCTGCGGCTTCAGGGAACGTCCTTGTTCAGCCTTCGGTGGACGGTCTCCCCTCCCACTCCAGTTACCGTGGATGTTCCAGCTTAACAACATCACGTGGTCCAGGAGACGGCCGAGGCATTTAAAGCGTCAGCCGGTGTTCGTTTCTGAAAGGGCAGGAAAGTGTCAGGAGAAATCACGGGCAGTTTTCAGCAGGGTCAGGACTCAGATGAAAGAGCCACTTTCTGTCTTTTCTGTGACCAAACGAGTACAAACCATGCCTCCCCTACCCCCCCCAGCATATGTTTTCTGAATAAAGTTGAGAAGAATCTCAGACCAGAAAAAAATATATTTTTAATTCTTAAGTAACATGGAATTGAATTATCATTACTCACTTTGGGTGGGTGGGGGTTTATGAGATCACATTTTTTTTTCATGATAATACTAAGATGTGATTTTCCTTTTTCTCTCTCCTTCTCTCTCAACTGTATGGTGGAATTTTCCAGAAACTATTTGATATGTGATATCATCACTCTGCAGTTAACATGTAACGAATTTATGACTATTGTTTATAACAGAATTAATAAATGATGTTTTTAACTTTGTTGGCTTTAATTTCTAAATATGGTAAGTATTGCTAGATATAATCTGCATAAACAAAAGCCCTTTAAGGCCGGGCGCGGTGGCTCACGCCTGTAATCCTAGCACTCTGGGAGGCCGAGGAGGGAGGATCGCTCAAGGTCAGGAGTTTGAAACCAGCCTGAGCAAGAGCGAGACCCCGTCTCTACTAAAAATAAATAGAAAGAAATTAATTGGCCAACTAAAAATATATGTAAAAAATTAGCTGGGCATGGTGGCGCATGCCTGTAGTCCCACCTACTCGGGAGGCTGAGGCAGGAGGATTGCTTGAGCCCAGGAGTTTGAGGTTGCTGTGAGCTAGGCTGATGCCACGGCACTCTAGCCTGGGCAACACAGCGAGACTCTGTCTCAAAAAAAAAAAAAAAGATAAACATCAAGTTCCCAGGTGACACGGCAATTCTGCCCCTGGGTATATATAGATGAGACAAATGGCCGCGCAGAGCCTTGCACACAGGTTATAACAGCTTTACCTGTAACTGCCAATAGGTAGAAACAACCCGAATACTCATCAACAGGTGGACGGACAAGCCCACCGCGGTGTCTCCGCACAGCAGGCTGTTCACCATGGGGACGAAGGAAGCACTGTCATGCCACAGTGGGAACAACCTCGGAAACACTGTGCTGAGCGGGAGAAGCCAGACACCGCAGGTCACTTGTCGTACGGTTTCTTTTATGTGCAATATCTGGACCAGGCTAGTCCGCGGAGACAGAAGGAAATCGGTGGCTGTCAGGGAGCGAGGGGAGCAGTCACTTAACGGGTACAGGGTGTTTTCTGGGGTGATAAAAAAGTACTGAAACCAGAGAGAGGCTGCGGTCATACAAGGCTGCGGACGCACGAAAGCCACTCAATCATGTGCTTTATAATGGTTAATTGTGTACGGATTCGCCTCAATTTTAAGAAAAAGAGGTCCCGAGACCAGAATATTCGACGACAGCTGGTCTCACCCGTGACTCTCAGAGAGGGGTCCTGAGCCCACGGTGGGGGTCGGGAGGACCCTCCTGAAGTTTCTGTAGTGACCGACTTCCTAGTATTCTGTTAACATTAAGCAAGTTATTAAGAGACACCAAACGTTTATTCTCAAAAACTAAAATTAGCACATTCCAAAAGTTTACTGAAGACTCGAGTCCAGAATTCTACCGAAAGCACCAAGTTGGTGCAGCTTCCCGGAAACACGCCGCTCCCGATGCGCGACCAGGACTGTCGCCGCGAGCCGGCTCTGGGTTCGAGCTGCTGGAATTCCTGCAGCTAAATCACGAAGCACCGTGTTTGTCTGCTGGACCCCAGCTGGCCCTCTTCATAACCAGTCCAGTTCGCTGCGGGGTGAAAACTCGCATAAACTGAAAACTCAACAACTCTCCTTAGATCTGTGGGAGAAGTGAGACCACAGGCCAAACCGCCGTCCCGTAAGTGGAGTGACAGACAGGTGTGCACAGACAGAGCACAACCTCCTGGAACAGAGGTCCTGGACACATTTCTCATGCGTTAAAGCCACCCAGTTTGCTGTGCTTTGTGACGGCAACCCTAGGAGAAAAATGCAGAAGTCTTTTGGGCTGAAGAAAAATGGTACAGGTTGAAAAAATAGAGCTGTACCACGGAAGAAGGGGCACCAGAATTGGTAACTCCATGGGTAAAATTATGAAATTTTTTCTTATCATTTAAATATCTTTAAAAGATACTTTGCTACTTAAGCAAAAATAATCCCAAGGTAGGAAGGGTACGTAACATAAGTACATATGTTACATACAGCAACATATGTTACTGTAGAAATAGAAATAAAATAAGATAAAAGCCAGGAGGGGAGAAACGGAAGCATCCCATTTTAGGGTCTATATACGGTATGTGCGCTGTTATCATATCACCTGAAGGTGTAGGGATAGTAATGATTTAAAGATGTATAATAAAAACCTAAAGCAACCAGTAAAACAACACAACAAAAAGTTGTAATAATAAACCAACAAAAGGCAGTAAAATTGAATTTAAAAAATGTGCAATCCGGCCGGGCGCGGTGGCTCACGCCTGTAATCCTAGCACTCTGGGAGGCCGAGGAGGGAGAATCGCTCAAGGTCAGGAGTTTGAAACCAGCCTGAGCAAGAGCGAGACCTCGTCTCTACTATAAATAGAAAGAAATTAATTGGCCAACTAAAAATATATGGAAAAAAAAATTAGCCGAGCATAGTGGCGCATGCCTGTAGTCCCAGCCACTTGGGAGGCTGAGGCAGGAGGATCGCTTGAGCCCAGGAGTTTGAGGTTGCTGTGAGCTAGGCTGACGCCACGGCACTCACTCTAGCCCGGGCAGCAGAGTGAGACTCTGTCTCAAAAAAAAAAAAAATGTGCAATCCAATAGAAGGCAGACAAGGAGAGAAAAGGGAACAAGGAACAGACGGGATACCTTGTTTAAAAAATAGGCCAGGCGACGTAGCTCACGCCTGTAGTGCTGGCACTTTGCAAGGATGAGGTGGGAGGATGGCTTGTGGCCAGAAGTTCGAGACAAGCCCAAGCAACAGAGCAAGCCCTCATCACTGCAAGGTTAGACCACGAGGGGCCATGAAGCCACTTCATCCTGGGGCGTTGGTTTGCTCTACGGTGTCTTAGCCGGGTGAGGTCTTGCTACGGGAAGAGCTCTGGTCCCAGCCTGTGGGACTTGCAGGCAGGGCGGAGCTCCTCTCCTCACCATCTGCTCCTGGGCACCACCCCGCCCGCCTTCCCTCTGGCGTCCTGCCTGGACAGATGGCTCTGTTTAGAATAACAGATAATATTTCTCCGAACTTCTTCAACCCCTGACTTGTACTTAACATTTTCAGCTAACAGCTTTCTCCACGATCATCTTAGGTAGTTCACAAAGGGCAACATACTATGTATTCTCTGTGGTGCATTACATATCAATACGTACTGGGAGTTTACTCCATATTCGGCACTGTTCCAATGTTTTTAGTAACACATTTGATCCTCACAGACACCCTATGGTGTAGGTCCTATTATTGCCACTTCACAGAAGAGGAAATCAAGGCACAGAGAAGTTAATAACTTGCCTGGAGATAGATGTATGCAGAGAGATATGTAGATGTACAGGAACACACGCATAGAGCATACATAAATATGAAAACCTTTCTACCTCATAATTGTCACAATAGGTCATGCTCAAAAGCAGATATTGACCGGGCATGGTGGCTCATGCCTGTAGTCTCAGCGACATGGGAGGCCAACTCAGGATTGCTTGAGGCCAAGTGTTCAAGATCAGCCTGGGCAACATAGCGAGATCCCTGTCTCTACAAAAAATAAGAACAATAAGTTGGGTATGGGGGCACACGCAGGCAGTCCCCCCCGGCTGAGGCAGGAGGATCACTTGAGCCTAGGAGTTGGAGGCTGCAGAGAGCTATGATTGGGCCACTGTACTCTAGCCTGGGCAACACAGTGAGTCCCTGTCTCTTAAAAAAAGTTTTTTTTTTTAAAAAAAACCAGATGTTCACAGGGCTCCTGCCTGAGAGGTGCAAGATATAGAAATAACAGGTAGGAAAGAAAGAGAAGCTTCTGACAAGTGAGTGGCAGATATAATTCAGTTGCTTTTGAAGAATCGAAGAGTTCGAGAATTGTGCAAAGCCGCTGTTTTCTCCCTGTGGTGTCCAGCACTGTCCTCCCACTTCCAGCCAATAAAATACAAAACTGGAGCGAACACGCTTTCAAAGTCAATTGAAAAGTGAAACTTCAAAACGACTTTAAGTTCAAAAACAATAAACCCATAGGTAGTTGTTAAACTCACTCTACTCCAACATGCTCAAATATTTAAAATTCAAAACCCTTTCCATAACCTGATTTTTCCAGCTACAAAATTGATTAAATGATGGTGACGAGGCTCCAAATCCGTATCGTTGGGGTGAGTTATAAGAAACGGATTGTGTGGGGGATGGGCATGCTTGGAGCTCTGACTTGGGTGGGGTAAAGGCGAGACGTGTAACCTAAATGTCCGTGCCCCCGTAATATTCTGAAATTTAAAAAAAAATAAAAACAGAAAAAAAATAGAAGAAAAAAAAAGAAATGGATTGGTTTCTTGGGAGTTTTTCCTTCCAAAGACTCATCACAGGGAAAAAATTGAAGGGTAATTCCCAACCCCACCTCCGCACACACCCACACACGTGGCAGGCAAGCTTTTGTGTTCTAGAATTTGAGGCTTTCTCTCCCCAGGGATGCGGTCACAGATTGTTTATTTGTCTGGTGTTGATTTGTTTATTTGAACGCAGGTTGCCAGGGAGGCTGACCCAAATACAAGGGTTTTGGAGGAAATCCCAGGCTAACCGGGATAATCTGCCTGGATTGTCCGTGAGGATGAAATGATGTGCAGAAGTGTCTGGAAAGGCGGTGGACTGCCCAGGAAGGAGACAGGTGGTGTGCCGAGGCCAGAGGAAGGGGTGGGGCTGGTTAATGACCATCTCAGCAAGATGAGCAAGATGACCCCCCAGGCCCCAGGCCACCGCCTCTACTTGTCCTGGGTCCTGGGACCTGGTGCAACCCCACGGCAGGGAACAGGACCCTTTGCCACAGCAGGAGGTGGAGGGAGGAATATGTCAGATTTTTGTTGATTTTGACAAGTGGAAGCTCAGATCTATATAGGATATGATTTACAAAAATAAGGAAATGTGATTTTTTTTTAATACTTGAGCCTTAAAAAGCAATTCCTTCCTCTACATCCAACATTTTTTTCTCGGGTCTTAAGCAAAACCCCCTGTGTGATGGACCCCTTTTCTGTCATCTTCTCCACCTTATTTCAGGGGCGGCGCGGCAGCTAGGTCCCCTTATCCGGACCACTGCAGACTCTATCTCTCCTTAGTTCCTAAATCAATAGCTCCCAAGGCCAAGTGTGCTACCTACCATGGGGTATGCACCAGCATCATCACCCCCAGACTGAGAGTCAGCTGTGCCCGGCTCCTCTGCGGCCCTCCGAGTCTTCTTGCTGGCCTTCAAGAATCTGAGAATTCTCACCTCACCCAACCATCCCATTCCTAGCATCATACCGACGGTACTGAAAACGTCTGTCCACACAGAAGCTTGTGCGTGAATGTGCATGGCAGTATTATTCATAATAGCCAAAGGGTGGAAACAACCCAAATATCCATCAACTGGTGCACAAATAAACAAACTGTGGGACACTCACTCGGTGGAATTTTATTCAGTCATCAAGAGGAATGGAGCCCTGACACTTGCTATGACACAGATCAATCTTGAAAACATTACACCGTGCGGAAAAGGCCGGAGACTAAAGGACATAGTGTGTGATTCCATGTTCATAAAATATTCAGAGCAGGGAAATCCATACGGATGTGAAGCAGGTTAGAGGTCACCAGGGACTGGGGGGCCAGGAGGGAGGTTGGAAGCAACTGCTCACAGGTACTAGATATCTTTTGGGGGTGATGGAAATATTCTGGAAAGAGATAGTGGTGATGGTTGCACCATTGAATACACTAAAAAACAGAGTTGCTCGCTTTTAAATAATGAATTGTATGTCATATGAATTATATCTCAATTTAAAAATTTAGATTAGGTGTTGTGGCTCATGCCTATAATCCCAGCATCTTGGCAGGCCAAGGCAGAAAAATTGCTTGAGGCCAGGAGTTCGAGACCAGCCTGGGCAACATAGCAAGATCCCATCTCTTTAAAAAAAAGAGAGAGAGACGGAGAGAGAGCCACTAGTCTTGAGCTATAGCTGTCCAGCTGTCTCACTCCCCTTATTGGTGGCCCAAGAAGGGCCCAATCTGGTGACCCAATCTGACATTCCCCTTCTTGGTGGCCCAATCTGACATCTCTGACCCTTGATATGACCCCTCCCAGCTCTGAGGGTCCTCTGTCTACACTCTGCCCACAACAGCCTGTGCTGAAGACCCTGCTACCAGGCCTTTTCTTTCCTGTCCGCAGAGCCTGGTTCTCAACCCCAGCTCTGCTCTGAGTGCCGACTGCTGAGCAAATGCCCATCTCTGTAGGGGTCCCCTGAGAGGAACCCCAAAACAGACTCTCATCTGGGGCTCCCCTGAATAGTGGACATTCTGCCTAAGGAGGCCAGCTGTTTGGAAGGCCACTCACTTCCTTTGGTCTGAGAAAATAGATGTCGGATTTTGTTCTCAAAAATAAAGACACCATATTCTTATGGGTTGAAATGTGTCCACCCAAAAATATATGTTGAATTCCTCACCCCTCCCCAGCCCTCAGAAAGTGAGCTTATTTGGAAAGAGAGTCTTTACAGAGATAAGTTAAAATGAGGTCATTAGGGTGATCCCTAATCCAATATGACTGTTGCCCTTGGAAGGAGAGGACATTTGGACACAAACAGGCACAGAGGGAGAACTTGTGCAGAGCCACAGGGAGGAGACGGCCAAGTGGCTGGGGTGATGCACCTGCAGCTAAGGAATGCCAAGGATTTCCGGCAAACACCAGAAGCCGGAAGAGGCCAAGAAGGATGCTCCCCTAGAGACGTCAGAGAGAACATGGCCCTGCTGACCACTTGATTTCAGCCTTCCAGAGCTGTGAGAAGACAAGTCTCTGTTGTTTTAAGCCAGGCAGTGTTTGGTACTTTCGTTAGGGCAGCCCTGGGAAACAAACGCGCCTGTAAAAAAGCACAGGTTCTTGGACTGTGCACGGCAGATCCACACGTTGTAAAAAGATGCATCCACACACTCACAGGAAGGAACAAACTATCCATGCAACAGCTTGAATGACTCTCTTACACTCAGGGGGAGAGCTGACCTCCAAAGGCGATATACTGAATGATTTCATTATATGACATTCTTGACATGACAACATTAGGGAGCTGGAGAGCACATCAGTGGATGCCAGGACTGCGGGGAAGAGGCAGACAGCTGAGGCTGTAAAAGGGCAACATTACTCAGATCGTCCAGGAGCTGTTAAAATAAAAACAAAACAACCACAAAAAGGACAACACAGGGGATATTTGTGTGACAACTGTTCTGTAGCTTGCCTATAGGGGTGCCACACCCTTCTACACATATGACAAAATTGCACAGAACTAAACACACACACACACACACACACACATGAATGCATGTAAAACTGGTGAAATTTAAATGTCTAAGGGTGGCATTGATATCAATGCTTGCATGGGTGTGTGCAGAAAAGATCTATCACAGCTGGAGGGGGCTGGGGGGGTCAGGGTTAGCATGCATTCAATAAAGCCTGAATATATTTGATGACATTAAGGAATAATGTTAATTTTTTATCTGACCCGATTATCTCAAAATACATGCTTAAGTATTTAGCGAGGCAATGAAATGACATCTGGGAATTTCCCAGTCGGGGAAGGGAGGCTCTTCCTGCTCAGGAGAAAGAGTGGACTCCGTGTGCTCACTGCTGGGCAATGGGTACACGCGATTCGTTATTTTTTCTATTCCGTGATGTTTGAAAACACCCATAATGAAAGCAGCTCTCAAAAGTCTGAAACACACAAAATGTTGGCATTGATGAGAAGCACACAGGCTGGGACCAAGTGTGATTTCCAACCCTCCGGATCCCCGTATTAAGCGTGCTGTACGTTTATGTCAAGTTTAGACTTTTTAGGAAAAGAGGAGCAAGTGCAGTCACGTGCGGCTTAAGGATCGGCTGTGCTGTGCCCACATCCCAGAGTGCCCCAGATACACCTGGAGGTGTACACCTGCGGGCTCCAGGCCACACACCTGCACAGCACGTTCCGGCCACCAGCGCTGATACTGGCAGCAACTGGGACACAGGGGTAAGTATTTGTGCATCTAAACACTTCTAAACACAGAGAAGGTACAGTGGAAACACCCTTCACCACCTTACGGAACCACCGCGGTGTATGCAGTGCATTGACCAAAAGGTCAGCGAGACTGTATAGGAACAGTTTCCACGTTTTCTTTTCCCGTTGTATCTAATAACTTACGTTCATGCATCGCTAAATTCCTTCAAAGAGAATTTGCAAGTATTAGCTCACGAAGGCCTCGAGACAACACTGTGAGATTTTAAGCAGCAACGGACTGAAGCGCAGGAGTTCTAGTTTTGCGGAAGCCCCTGCGCAAGCCTCCAGAGTTTCTGGCTGCGCGTTGGGAGCCGGCCCAGGGCAGAGCCGTTTCCCAGAACTTCAGAACTTTGACTTGAGATTCCCAAGAAGGAGAAAAACCCACCGGCCAGCGAAGGGGGAGGGTATCCTGGGAGGACTCCTCTGAGGAAACGCAATGAGGGGCAGAGATGAACAACGGCCGGGTCCTGTCCCTTCAAACGTCTGGCACTTTCTTGGGAGGACAGCTGGCAGGGTGGCCAACCCGCGGCCCCTGGTTTCAAGTTCTTTTTTAAGCACCGAAAGAGGCAAGAAAAGCATCATCTTTCTCTGCTGCGCCCCTTTTCATGAAAGGATTTGTTCTGTAAAATTTGGATTCAGCCAAAAGGCCGCACTTAAGGACCTAGGAGTCCACTTAGGGAGCTTAAGGCCGCAGGTTCCCCACCCCTGGAATCAGGCAGAGCGGCGGGGCTGGAGCAGGCGTGGGTCACCCAGGTGGCCGAGGTGGCCCGCAGCGCTCCTGCCCTTGGCCCCAGGTGACCAGGCGCGCGGTCCGCCAGCTGCACCGCGGCGACACCTCCGTGGTCACCCGCCCACTGTGGCCGCGGGCGGCCGAGCGCAGGGCCACCGGAGGAAAACGTGGGAAGTTGAAGTCGGAGTTACTGGAGGACACCAGCAGGGAAGGTGACAAGCGAGCGGTGCGAATCCGGGAGGGACGCCTAGCCGAGGGTGTACTGGAAAGATTGCGCTCCGACGGCTTTGCACACTCTGCAGTGGGGACACTAGACCGAACGGACACCGGGTGTCCCGAGGGACAGGAACGAGGATGAGGACGCTGAGGAGGGGGAGGACCCGGGCTTGCGCTGCTTAGGTCCCGGGGTCCCCGCCGAGCACGGCCCGCGTCCCGCCGGGGCTCCTTCCTCGGCAGGGGTGGGGATGCTGAGTCACGGATCTGTCACCGCTCCGCACCTCTCCGCAGCCCTCCGGGGGCTAAAGCAAAAGCGAAAGCGGATGCGCCTGGCGGGCGGCCGGCCCGGGAGCCGCGCTCGCCACCTCCCCCGGGCCTCGGTGTCGCACGCGCGGCGGCCCGGGGCTTGCGGCGGGCTCTGCGGGGCGTGCGGCCATGACCCGGCTGCGCCCCCGCGGCGGCCGGGCCCAGGCGCTTCCGGCGCTGCTGCTGCTGCTGCTGCTCCGGCCGCCGGCTACACGGGGTAGGGAGCGGCGCGTGCCCGGGCGGGGCGGCGGGAGGGCGCCGGGGCGTCGCGCATGACCGCACCGAGCGCCGCGCCTCCGCGCCGGGCTGGGAGTCCGTCCCCGCGGGGTCGCGGTGCGCGCCCGCTCGGGCCGCGGAGGGCGCGGGGGACACGTGCCCGGGGACACAGGCGCGGAGCCTGCGCCCGGCTCAGCCACGGGAGGGAACCGGGCGGCCCGCGCGGACTTCCCAGCCGGGGGAGGACAGCAGTTCGGACAAGCCCGGCCTGGCCACGGGCGCGCCAGCTGGAGGTGGCACTGGCGGTGCGTGCGCGCGCTTCTCCGAGCCCACCGGGACAGCCGTGCGCGTGTCGCCCGGCGCGCGGACTGGGAGGGGTCCCGGGAAGAAGACCCCTCTCGACCCTCAGGCAAAAGTTAATTATGTAAGTGGGTAGCCTGAAGGATGGGGTAGGGACTGCGTCCCTGGGGAGGAAAAACCGCGTAGAGCAAGTTGCACACCTGGGACGTGGAAACTCGCAATCCTCAAGCGAGCAGGAGGCTGGCAGAGGGCGCGGGACGATGGGGCAGCTTGGAGTCTACACTCGCAGGAAGAGGGGAAGGAAATCTGGTGATCGCTTGGTGCATTCCAAAAGGACGTGGGTCGCATAGATCTAATCTTAGCAGGGAGACTCCTAGGGCTTTGTCCCGGGAGCCAGAGGAAGGGGGAGAAAAGGTAAATGGGTCTGGCTGTATCCCTGTTGGTGCTTCTTAAGCTTTTTACCGTCAAGGAGCTCTTTGAGGGTCTGATGAAAGCTATGAACCCTCTCCCTAGAAAAATTCATAAATTCACATACTTACAAAATGCGCACATGATTTTGGGCTCTCCACGGGCTCAGTTAGCATGATCTCTGTGCGTTTTTAGGCAAGACCCCCAGTAATTTACATACAGCTGGGCCAGTCTGCCCAGGACATGGCCAGAGCCAGTTCCATCCACAGTTGCTGTTGCCTGGCTTGGTCTGAACTTTCTAGATCTTCAGGGTTTCATGAAGTTTCGTTTTCATGAGACTGTGATGCTTGGATTTCCCCCACATCTGAGAAGCTGGGTTGTGTGGGTGACCTGGTCATTTCCTCCCATCTGACTAGCCAGTGACATGCATGACCCCAGCTCCACCGCACAACATGAAAGTGAAATGCGGCTGTAGTCAGAGCCCAGCGAAGATGGGGTGTCTGCCTTACAGCTGAGGGGGAGCCAGAGGGGAGACCTCTGAAGTTCATCAGCTACACCCAGCCTTGCTCATCGACCTCACAGAGGTGCCATCGGGGCAGCTCCTGACGTTTGTTTTCAGTTTTGTTTTCCTAGCAGCTGTACTGAAGTATGATTGACAGACAGTGTGCTAAGATTAGAGGTAAATGCATGCACCCCTGAAACCGACATGCACTCCAGAGAGTAAACATACCTGTCTCCACCAGAAGCTTCCTGCATGATCCCTGCCTCCCACCTGGGTCACCCATCACCCAGGCAACCATTTATCTGTATTCTGTCACTGTTGATTTGTGGCACTTTCTAGAATTTTATATAAATGGAATCATACCGTATATCCTGTTTCTTGTTTGGCTTCTTTCACTCGTAGTAATTATTCTGAGAATTTATCCAGCTTGTAGCTTGTATCGAGTATTCCAGCCCATGGCAAGCCCCCCGTGTGTTTATCCATTCACCGGTTAACGGACATTTCGGTTTTGTTTCCAGGTTTGGGCTAGTACGTACAAAGCTGCTATGAACATTTGCATGCAGGTTTTGGTGTTGGACACATGCTGTCACTTCTCTTGGGTGGCGAATGATTAGGAGTGGAGCGGGCTGGGTCTTGTGGCAGGTGTATGTTTAACTTTTTAGGAAACTGCCGGACCATGTTCCAAAGTGGTTGTACTAGGTACTAGTTGACATTCCCACCGGCAGCCAAGGAAAGTTCCAGCTCCTCCATGCCCGTGCCAGCACTTGCTGTGACGAATCTTTTTACATTTTACCCATTCTGTGAGGTATGTAGTGGCCTCTCATTGTTTTAATTTGTGTCTTCCTAATAACCACTGACGTCGAACATCTTTTCCTGTGCTTATTTGCCACGTAGGTATCTTCTCTGGTGAACTCTCTGCCCAAATCTTTTGCCCCGTTGAAAATTGAGCTGTGTCATTACTGAGTTTTGAGAGTTCTTTATGTATTCTGGATACAATGCCTTTATCAGGTGTAAGATTTGTAAATATTTACTCAGGGTCTGTGGCTTTTCTTCTTGTTCTCTTAACAGTGTCTTATAAAGAGCGGAAGTTTTAAATTTTGATGAAGTCCAATTTATTTTTTTGTTTTCCCATATATTATGCTTTTGATGTCATGTCTGAGAAATCACTGCCTAGCCTAAAGTTACAGCAGTTTTTACTATGTGTTCCTCTAAAAGTTTTAAAGCTTTAGGGTTTATATTTATGGCTGTGATCCATTTTGAGTTAATTTGTGTATAATGTGAAGTACGGATTGAAGGTGCTTCTGTTTGTTTTTTGCATATGGGTATCCAATCATTCCAGCATCACTTATTGAGAAGATTATCTTCACTGATTTGCTCTTACATTTTTGAACATCAGCTGTCCATGATGTGTGGGCTTGCTGTAGTATACAACAGGCTTTCTTGTAGAAATTAGCAAACCGATTCCAAAATTCACATGTAGGTGCAAAAGACCTCGTATAGGCAAAACAATTTTTGAAAAGAATTGAGTTGGAGGAACAAGACTTCCTAATTGTGAGACTTATTATGAAGTTACAGTAATCAAGACCGTGCGGTGTTGGTGTGAAAATGGGCAGAGAGATCACAGAGCAGGGGACTCCCGGTGTTTCTAAGTGAGCTTGCAAGGGAAGTGGCCCCAGACTATTAAATCTGCCGCTTGGCAGAATGATTCTGGTAGGAAATGACAGAGAACAGCTCATTTCTCATCAGGACTCGAGTAAATAATATCGCCTCCAATTCAGTGGTGCTAATTCAGTAGGCGTGCAGTGCTAGTGGGCACAGGAAGTAGTGGTGAGTCTGTTCTTATTTAAAAGGCCTGAATTGGAGGGAAATTTACATTTTCAGCACTCTGGAGGCTTTGCCCAAACCTTTTATTTTTTATTTCAAATCAATTTCATCTAGTTATTACTGCTTTTGTGCTGCTACTGATAGCAAAATAAAAGAGTGATAAAAACTTCAATGTACAAAATATGAGATATACTGAATCCACCTAAATGTTCAATACTCAAGGACTGCATAAATAAAATGGAATTGCCTTCAAATAGTACGCATCGTTTTTTACTTGAAGATCCAGAATTGAATAGGAAGATATTATGTGTCAGGCAGATGTGTGCGTGTATGCAGTTGTCTGCCTTTTCTTATTTTTCTGCCATAATTTGAATTATTTTTGAATAAGAAAAGCAAATAAATAAAGCTCCAAAAGAGATAGCACAATAGCGATCTAGAATTTGCGAGTTTTTTCTAATGCATCTTTAATTAATTATAGGTGGTCTCCTTGCTTGGCAGTGTTTTCATGACGTTATAAATTTTGCAAATTGCTGAAAATTAAGTTCTGTAAAGTCACTACATATAACATTTGTGCATACTTTACTGACATTTCACAATCCTTTACAGCTTTTTTTTAAACAATTCTTCATTGTTGGAGCTGTGGTGAGGCTTTACGTACCTGCTGCTTGTTGGATATTTAGTTTGTTTCAAAATGTTTGACATTCTGAACAGCACGAAGTAGGAATAGCTGGAAGAAACTGAGCCATATAGAGAAAAAATTTTTAAAAAAGCAAGGAGGAACCCCTTAAGATCCAAAAAATAGCTGAAATGTTTCTGGGGATACTCTTCTTCAATCAAATCATCATTTCGACTAACTTGTTTCAGGCTAAATCGCTTTAGCCAAGTTGATCTTACCACACAGTGCATAGCTCCATGAACAAATGCATAAAATCCCTCAGTGTGTGATCTAGGTGTCCCGTCGGCGTGGCTCACTGCACACGGGCGATGTGAAGTGAATGCTTCTCTTTAAAAGCTGATTCCCTTGGGGCGCAGTGGGTTTCTGTGCAGGGATGGAGCTGCGGGGTGGGAAGGTCGTTCTTGCGAGAAGAGCAGAGCGTGGAGAACGGGCTGTAGCCGGGATCCTCTGGCAGTGGTTCCAGTGAGCGAGGACAAAACCCTGGGCCCGGGCAGTGCTAACACAGGAGCCAGGAGGGGCCAGGTATCCTCTTGAGTCCGGGAGGTACGGAATGTAGTTCATTCTTTTCCTTCCGTTTGCTCTTCAACCTACAGCCCCTCAGCTCTTGCAAGCCCCAAAAACTCATCACTCACGGGTCGGAACTGTGATGCAGTTCACGCAGGACGCCAGAGGTGGGTTGGGAAGCTCAGTGGAGACTGAGAGACAAGGGAAGGAATCGGTGGGTTTCGGATAACGAGCTGGGTACAGTCTGTACTTACAGCGAGCTGCAAGAGGAAGCGTGCTGTCGGCTTGGCTGGCATTTGGGCTAGGAAAATAAGGAAGGAGAATGGATCGCTGGGAGAGCAGAGGCCTTTGTTCTTTTGGGGCAGCCACTTCACGGTGAGCTTCTTGGGGGCAGGAACCACGTGTGGCACTTGTTAGTGTCCCCCCACCCGCCCTGGCAGGTGGCAGGGGCTGGAAAGGCAGAATAGGTGGAAGGAATGTTGGAATGAATCGTCACCCTGCTTAAAGGACAGGAGGGGCACGCCAACCTGACCGCTTCTGAACCCTTGCTGAGACCAGGCCAAGGTTCCTTACTCAAATTAGACTCTGTAAATCATCCTGGTAGACAAGGAAGTTTAATTCACGGCTTCTGGGAAGCAGAAAGAGGTGTGGCCCTACACACTGTTTTGATGACTTCACATGATTGTTAGGACTTGTATATGTTTTTTGGCTACTTAAGAGTTTAGAAAATTCCAGAACCTTCAGATTACTCTAATTTCCATTACTTCATCATCGCAGTATGTGTGTTCATAAGCCACTAACTTCAGAAAATACCTATTGTATAACAGGCTTAGACACAGGAGAGTGCCAGAGAACTGTGAAATATATGCCCTGTCTTCAAGGGGGTTATGATATTGTAAACGAGGTGACATTTGCTTGTAGTGACTGTCTAGGGAATGATGTTATGAGAAAGTATATAGAAATGACAATTGAGGTATCAGAAGAGGTGAGTAAGGCGTGTGGAAATGAAAGGTTATTGCTACAACTAGACGTGTTATCGCCAGCGTAGTTCTGAGGCAGTCAAGCTTTGCAAAGCAAGTAACGGGCCACCATTTGGCTGGTTGAGTTGGCCGCAGTGTATTGATATCCTTGTATATTCACGTGTCAACTGTTCTTGGGTTCCTCTTAACTTTGAGGACAGTTCCCGACGGCACGACCACTGGTAGACTTCTTTTATCAGCAGACTGACAGAGCAGATACTAAAAACCCTCCTGCTACAAAACACCCAGAAATGGTGACTAACAGAGCACAGATGTCTTTTTAAATCCATAGGTAACAGAAGATAATCAACCGTTTGAAGCAAAAATAGTAACAACATGTTCTGGGATGTGTAACTTACATAGAAGCAGAATGTGGCCGGGGGCGGGGGCTCACGCCTGTAATCCTAGCACTCTGGGAGGCCAAGACGGGCGGATCGCTCAAGGTCAGGAGTTCGAAACCAGCCTGAGCAAGAGCGAGACCCTGTCTCTACTATAAATAGAAAGAAAGAAATTAATTGGCCAACTAAAAATATATATAGAAAAAATGAGCCGGGCATGGTGGCACGTGCCTGTAGTCCCAGCTACTTGGGAGGCTGAGGCAGGAGGATCACTTGAGCCCAGGAGTCTGAGGTTGCTGTGAGCTAGGCTGACGCCAACGGCACTCACTCTAGCCTGGGCAGCAGAGTGAGACTCTGTCTCAAAAAAAAAAAAAAAAAGAAGCAGACTGTATGGCAACAATAGCACAAAGGCTGGGAAGAGACAAATGGAAATCTATTGTTTCAGATTTTATACTATATGTGTAAAATAGCATAATATCACTTGAAGGAAAACTGTAAAGATATCTAGTATAAGCCCAAGGCAACCACTAAAATAATACAACAGTGAGTTACAATTAACAAGCCAACCAAGGAGATAAAATGGAATCATAAAATATACTCAAGTAATTCATGGCATCATTATCTCCGTAGAAAATCACGTGGAATCTACAAAAATACTGTTAGAATAAGTGAGTTTAGCAAGGTTGCAGAATACACGGTCCAATATACAAAAAAAGAATAATCAATATACAGAATCCTAGCAACAACCAATAGGAAATTGGAAGACTAATAATACCACTTGCATTGACATCAAAACGCATTAAATGCTTAGGGACACGTCTGATGAAAGAGGCTGCCACAGGGACATTATACAACATTTCTGAGAAAAATGACAGAAGGCAGACAAACCAAGAGAGATACTATGTGGGTTTTGACGAGACTCAATATGATTGTCAGCTTTTCCTCAAACTGATCCGTAGATTTAATGCAATGCCAATCAAAACTTGGGCAGGCTTTTCTGTTTTTGTGGAAATTAAGATACTGATTCTAAAATTCAGCAAAGGACCTCGAAGCGCAAACTCAACTTTTAAAGTGATACAAAGTAGGAGGATGTACACTCCCTGACTCGCAGTTACTGGGAGGCTGCAGTAATCAAGACAGCACGGCGCTGGTGGCAAGACAGACAAACAGGTCAACGGCCTCGAACGGCGAGTCCAGACATAATGAACACACACACGCTTGGTCCTACGCAAATGCCACTGGCGGTCTACCGCTGCTGGAAGAGGGGAGGAAACGTTTCTAAACAAAGCCTTATAAAGATACAAGGGAGGGGTTGGCTCCTTCTCTGCAGGAAAGGAGCAAAATAACTGAAAGCTCCAACTTACACAAGACCCGCCTGAGACTCAGGACAATGGGCAACTGTCCTCACCCCACCCCCAGCGGGCAAGCACGCGCCAAGTACCCAGCACGGCCGTGTGTGGACGAGGGTGGGATGTCGGGGTGGGTGAGGGCGGTTTAGGCACATAGAGGACAGAGGATGAGGGTGGAGCAGAACACTGAAGAAAACCCTCGGAGACGCAGCCGTAGATAACCCTAGAAGAATTCCAAGCCGGTGGTGCTGGCAGGTAACCGTAGCAACAGCAGAACCCAAGCCCATCTCCACAACTGCCTGGATTGACTCCGTCCCCCTCACCGTCAGCCTAGCTGAGGACATGTCCCCATCGGAATGGGGAGTGGTAGTGACAGCCATCGGACAGCAAATGCCTGGGACGGGAAATGAACAGAGGACTGCCACTCTGACAGCAGCGAAGGCTCTGGGACAGGGCTTGAATTGGAAGAACAATCTGGAATTTGAGATTTCTCCCCCACCATCCCGTATCAAAGGGACAGGCACAGCCCTCACCTGAGTGGAAGGAACCTGGTATAGGATCCTTCAACTTCAGAGGCAAGAGCAGAGTTCACAGAATTCTGACGAGGATATGTTAGTGACATTTGGGACATTGTTCATGGGGCCGTAGGTGTAGCGTCTTTTGTGAATTACTCAATTACTTTGCCCATTTGTGCCATGAGGGTTTGTGTCTTTGTGTTAGTTTTATGAGAGTTCTTTATGTACTAAAACTCTTAACGCTTGAATATTTGTGGCAAATGTTTTTTTTTTTATTTGGTTGTCTTTTAATTCTTTCATTAAATTTAACTCTTTCATTTTAAGCGTTTACACCATCGTTTTTTTTTCCTTTGTGGTTTCTGATTTTGTTATTTCACCAAGGACAGCTTCGCCCACCTTAAATTATTACTAACTGAGAGATATCTCCTGTGTGTTCAGTGATATGAGGACAGGCTCGTCTTCCACCCCCTTCCACGGGGCATTCCTGTAGAGCCGATGGGGCATTCCCAGTCTTTTGGTGAAAGAGGAGACACTTGTCCCCAAGAAGGCTTGGAGTTACCATTTTAGAGTGAGGAGGGAAATGCTGAGAGACGAATAGCTAATACTTAGGAAACTGTACCAATACTAGGTTGTCAAAAAAATTAATCGCGTAATTGAACATTGAATTGTGCTGTAAAACCAAATGCCGTAGGGGAGTGGAGAGATAGCCGGGAACGCGTGAGGTCTGGAGCCGCAAGGGTGGGAGGGCTGCGGAGGGGGTGGCCCAGGACGTGGGTGGTGGCCGTGAGGGCGGCAGGTGCGGGAACTCACCGAACACAGGAAGAGCCAAGGTGCCGGTGGTCCCCACGGGGGAGCAGGAGGGAGGAGAAGGGCTCCTTCTGCAGCCTCTGCCGTGGTTCCTGACTGTCCCAGGCTTTCCGCTGGGCCGGCCCCCCTGGAATTGGGTTTAACAGTATGGATTCTGCACCATTTGACATCCTCGGGTCTCAGGCGGTTGGTGGGTGATCCTGGATGTGACCCCAAGTTTCTCCCCCGCATTCTCGTTCCCTCCAGCCCTCGGGCGGCCTGGCGCTGAGTGTCCCTCCTTCAGATTCCCAAAGTGGCTGGTCGGTAGTAATGACAGTGATGCTGACATTCGAGTCGCAGGTGACAGAGCACATCTCACGCTCAGTGGCCCTGGGCGCCAGCTCCCTGTCTTGTCCACCATCCCTTCTGCCACCCACTGGTGCCTTTACTCTTCTGTTCAACAAGCAGAAGGCACTGGTCGATTTGTATGTAGGTGGACTGGATAACCTGTCGGGTCCCGTGTTCTTTAATTCTGAGTATTTACGGAGCCCAGATAAGGGTGTTGTATCTGTCTGGGCACGGCCCCAGTCCCGGCTGTTGACTAATCTCTGTCCACCGTGTGTTGGAGGCGAGGGGGAGAGGCACGGGCGGAGGCTGGCCTTGTTTGTGACCATATCTGACAGCACCCTGGGGCTCACCTTCCCAGTGGCGATAAGAAGAGACCAGGACAGACAGTCCTCTGCACACACAGGGCAGGACTGACACAAGCTCAATCTCTCGCTGGGGTCCCTGTCACCTTGCAGCCCGTGGCCTGTTCCTTTCTCCATCAGCTTCTTCCTGTCTGTCTGCCTGGAATGTTCTCTTCCTGCCCCTCCCGCCTCCGTTGGGCTAACTCTTGCCCATCCTGGTGCTTTTCCAGGGACACCAACAATTGTAACCGAATAACAATACTTGTCACTCCCAGCAGAGCCGGGCTGGGTCGGTCTGGTTCATCCATGCCATCCTGTGAACCGTGTCCCGGGAACAGGAAGCATCGCAAAACGTGTGTGGCATGACCAACCGGAACTTAAAGCAACATCAGCCTTCAGGAAATGGACGTGTTGAATAAGACATCTTTGCAATCACGGAGGAATGGACTAATCTCGCGAGAAACTGTGTGCATGGCATTTGGGATGAGGGAGGAGTTCGCAGTCACCTTGCCCTTCCCTGTGTCACGTCCGTTTTCCCATCCAGCCTGCCCGCCCCACGGACTTTGGGCTCCGGCACCGGGCACAGAAAGGACAGCTTCTGCAGACCCTGCGACCAGCTCCGCAACCGCAGGAGGCGGTTCTGCCGCTCTCAGATTCTCGTGATCAGAGTCCCGGCCGATACACACAGCTGCAAAGTGTCTTCCCACAGATCGGTGACCAGTTATGGTGGGAAAGTGGCAACAGCTGGCAAACACCACCTTGGCCAGGTGATCCAAGTTAGCGTCACCGATCTTGGGACAAACGGGCACTGTCCGGAGCCAAGAGGCCCGGCCATAGCCTTGATGCCTGAGCCTTACCCTCCCCCTCATAGTTGAAGTTAAGTTTCTGTTTCCCAGGAATGATAAGTTTCGCTTTGCAGCCAATGACGTGGCTTTGCATTTGCTATCCCT
>CAUYRT010050494.1:0-15056 GCA_963574885.1 Lepilemur ruficaudatus
ACTGTTGGTGGACTGCAAACTATTGCAACCTCTATGGAAAATAGTATGGAAATTCCTCAAAGAACTAAAAGTATAGGTCCTGTTTGACCCAGTAATCCCACTACTAAGTATTTACCCAAAGGAAAAAAAGTCACATTATCAAAAAGACACTTACACTAGAATGTTTATTGCAGTACAATCACAAAGATGTAGAATCAACCCAAACGCCCATCAATTCATGAGTAGATTAGTAAAATGTGGTGTATGTATACCATGGAGTCCTATTCAGCTACAAAAAATGAATTAATACCTTTTACAACAATCTGGATGGAACTGGAGACCATTCTCCTAAGTGAAGTATCACAAGAATGAAAAAACAAACACCACATGTACTCACTATTTAATTGGAACTAACCAATCAATATTCATTTGCACAGATGGAAGTAAAAGTCAATGGAAATGGTGCAGGTTGGAGGGGAGAGAAGGGAATGGGTGAAATCATACCTAACGAGTACAACGTACAGTATCTGGGTGATGGGCACACTTATAACTTTGCCTCAAGCAGTATAAAAACAATACATGTAATCAAAACATTTGTATTCCTGTAATATTCTGAAAAAAAAAAAAAATCCCTGTACCAATTCCAGATAGTCATGAGATTCCTGAGACAACCAGAGGCCCCAGACTGAGCCCCCTAGACTGGACCTAAGTTACTTCATCATTTTGCCTAGTAGTGTGTAGGATTAGTGAAGATTTTTCTTCGACCAATAAAAGGTAGTAAAACAAGGATGAGAAACACTGCTTAATTCATTTAATTCTCACAATAACCTTACATGTTACATATTATTAATATCCCATCTTTAAAACATACAGCTTGAAGCTCAAGAATCTATAGGGTTAACTACATGATATGTTTTGCAAAAACAATTTATATAAAAATATTTTGAAAGAAAGTAAAATAAAATTATTGCTATGCATTGCCTTTAATATTAGATATATTATGTCAGTATCAAAACTTTTTATAAAGTGCAAAGCAAACAGAAAACAGTTAGGCTTCCACCAGTGTTTGTTAAGCTGTTTGAAATGGATGTTATATGATCACCCATTTTCAAGGGTCTAGATTTGATAACTTCTGTAATGACTCCTTAGTTTTTTTGTATTATTGGAATGCAATTGACCATAACCTGGCCAATGTGGTGATTCCTCCATGGAGATGTGATTATGTATCCCAAGGTCTATGGTTAACTATCAACAATAGTGGACTCTATAGATGAAAGAAAAATAATCAATTTTATCTGGGGAGATGGAAGGGGAATGATGCTGGCCTATTATTTTTCCAAAACAAGTTAAGTTGTTTTAATTATTCTTTTTGAAGTTGATTTGTTACAGATCTAAAGTTACCTGAAGAACACTCTGTTCTTTGAAACACAACCACTTTGGCTTAGCTTCAAGGCCTTAGATAAGCCTTGATTTCAAACCCCCTTTCTGTCTTAATTTACCTCCTCAATTCTTGAGCTTTTCTTGAATTTAAAAAGCAGACAACATAGGGAGTCTTTTTAAAATTTTTTCCTGTTGAGAAGGATGAGGAGTGTTTCAATTATAAACTCCTAGAGAGCTGGGTTCATGCATTTAGCTTTATAGATTTCTATCTTATAACCAAAACCATAATAGATATTTGATAATTTTTACATATGTGATTATGTACTTATGCAACAAAAACGTTATTACCTAGGTCCTATGCTAGTGACTAGGGAAATAATGATGATTAAGTTAGACAAAAATCACTGCTCTAGTGGAGTTTGCAACAGAGAAATTGAAGACAATGAGATGAAATTATAGTGTGGTATGTGTGGGAAAGTATAGCATTTAATTTTCTCAAAAACAAGGGGAAGGAGGAAGAATTCACACAGGAGGAAAGGTGGGGGACGAGGTGAAGATGGGTCAAGAAACCATTCCAGAGAAAGTTGTATTTGAGTCATCAAATAGAAGTTAGCTACGGGATTAAGTTGGAGAATAAGAAAGGGGCGAAAAGGTGGAACAGCAGGCAGAGAACTGCCTCTTAGAGAGACTAAACACATTTAGATAAAGGAAACAGTTCAGTATGGTTGAGGTATGGAGAATGGGGCCAGATGGAGAAGTTAGACGTGACAGGAAAAGTCTTAGAAAGCCATGGATAGGAGTTTGACACTATGAGAATAGCAATGAAAAGACATTAAAGAGTTTTAAGCGAAGTAGTGACAAAATTAGATATTCAGATTTTGGAAAGATTGTCCTTGCTGTGTTGTGGAAAAGTGACAGAAGGAAGGAAGAGCTACAGTTAAACTCTCATGATAGAACAATTTTACATTAAACTAGGGTCAGTGGACAGGCTTGAGAGATATTTAGAAAGTCAAATTAGCATATCTTGGTAACTAATTTGTTCTGAGAAGGAGGGTTGATGAGTGCTAAGAGTTTTATATGATTGCTAAATTTCTGGCACAGGCATCTGGGTGAATAGTAATCCTGCTCTCATAAATACACACTCTAGAAGAAGCAAGTTTTCCACAGTAGCTGGTAAGTTCAGTTTTGGATGGGCTGATCTGAAAGCATCAATATTACATGCAATTAGAAATGCTCAATAAATATATGGTCACAGATCGGGAGCTCAGGAAAGAGAGATCTCTATTAGACATATAGATCTGGGAGATGTCAATATCTATTTTGTCTTTGAAGCCATGGGAGTCATTAAGCTCATTATGAAAGGAGGGATGAGAAAAGGCCTAGCATTTAAGAGACAATAACATCATTGGCATCTGCAAAGAGACTGAGATGGAGCAGCTGAAATAATAGGCTAAAATCCAGGGAAATATATAGCCCTAGAAACTCTGTAAAAGATGGAGGAAGTGATGAACTTTATTAAATGTTGACAACGAGTCCAAGCTATGAAAACAGCACATTATATTTACCAAAAGGATGCCATCGGTGACTCTGGTGAATAAAGTTTCAGAGAAATTATGCAAGGCAAAATAATAATAATAAGCCAGCAAGTGTGAGATCTCTATTATTAAATTCCTCTGTGAGGAAGGGCAGTGAAGATCAAAGATAGGTGAATAAGACTATGGGACAGAAAGACTGTCATTTTTAAGATAGGTGATACTTGATGTTGTTTAAATCTGATGAAGAATAAGCAAGAGAAAGGAGAAATTTGAAGCCACCACTGAGAGAAGAAACATAAAAGATCAGTGTCCCCGAGAAAACAGAATGAAATGGGATCCGTAGATCAGATGAAGGGACTGGCCTAGAATGGAAGGTGAGGTAACTCTTCGACTGTGCAAAGACGGGTGGAAAGAATGGGTCCAGGTGCAGGTGAACCTGAGGTTTTAATGGCAAGAGGAATCCCATCAGATGTTAGTTGATGATGTTGGTACATAATGAAGTACAAGGAGAGAAGTGAATATTTGAATGATTTAAGGGAGAGGGAGAAATATATAAGGGACAGGAAGAGGGGTCCCCAAACATTTAAGTATAAGATAGTTGGAAAAACTGAGTAAAAAGGGTGAAAGGCAGGAGATGATAGCCACAGGGCTAATTTAATTTAGTATTAAATTAAATACTAAAGGTGAGATGGGATTGTGCCTGTGATGGCAAAGAGCAAGGTCAAACTATGAGAGAGAATTGGTGAAATGGCATAGAGGTCCCAGTTGATGAGCTTGAGTGAGAACTGAGCACACAGAGTTTTCTATGGCTCATTCATAGATAAAAATGCCACCCAGAATTTCCATGAGGATTGAAATGAAGGAGAACATGCTCAAAAATTTAAGGATGTGTGTAGAAGAGCAGGTAGATGCAGTCCTGCAACTGGCCAAGAATCAAGGAACTGGGGATGTGAGCTCAGGTGGGCTCAACTGGCCTCAGGTGCAGCAGTTACCTGCTGGATAGAGGAGGGTCTCTCAGAGCAATGAGCTGTGTCCTCATTGATTATGGTTACAAGTCAATCCTGTCCAAATTGAGCAAGGGATTTTTCTGTCTTTATATTAAATGGCAGCAGCTTCTTGTGGCTCGAAAAACATTCTGGAAGGAATCAGTTATGGCCTTCTTTGATTATATGGTCTAGGCTCATCTCTCATGAGAAGGTGACCAGCTTGTATGTTGTAGGTGGGATGGGCTGAGGCCCAAAAGGTCATTGCCTAATATTTTGACGACAAGTGTTTCTGGATCACATGGAAATAAAATGGAATTTCAGCCAAAGTTTTGAGAATGTTCAGCTTTGATTAATTTACATCATTCTAAGCTAGTCTACACATATAATGGATTTATACTGCTTGTGTTTGGACTAACAATAAACCAAGAGAGTGAGCATTAATCCAAACAGCAAGTAAAGGAATCGTCACCATGAACAAAGTCCCTTGAAAACTGTTCAGTATCATGAACAAACAATAATCTGATGCCACTTTTTAACCACTTAGAGTATGCCCATAATTTTCTCCTTTGTCAGAAAAAAAATTAAAAAGTAAAATTAGAAGAATATTTACAAAATTTCCCTTTCCTTTCTCAAAGCAAGCTAAATACCACAAATACAATTGAATCATTTTAGCATTTTCAAAGTATGTAACATGTTTTTCCTTCCTGGATGTGCTAAAATGTAGGGCAGAATATCTTTGGTGTCTCAGAGGGAAAATCTGGTGCTAATCCGGAAAGGACAGCTAACTTTGCTAAGTGTGAAATAAAGACATTTTTTGTTCTCTCCATATTTTTTTCTTTTTTTGCCCCTACTCGGTTTATCACATAAGAATTTATCAAGTAGAGTGTCGCGTGAACATGAGTTTGCACTTAACAGCTTCTTTGTAAATTCTTAAGGTATAAACATTCTGTTTCTGACTCCAACTGAACTTACCAAACGTTAAGAAAGTTATCATCATGTCATTATTTTGAGGTTTTATCTCTACAGGCAGGAACATTAGTTTTACAAATTTGCAATTCCTTTTTCAGCCTGAAAAATGGTCTTGTAAATGTTTTGTTCAATTAAAGGAATTAATGTTGTGGTTTACATATGTAAATGGTATGTCTTTATTCAAGATTATATAAGGATTTCTTAATGTTCCAAATTAAAATACTCCCCAATTTTTATAATCTGCAAATATGTAAGTAACATGAATTTTCAATATCACTTGGATAGAGTTTGCAATGAAGATTTGTCTGAAACCATGAGAATTAATAAAAATAGAGTTGTTAAATACTGCCAGTCTCCAGAAGGTTTTGCCAATCACAAATATGGAGAAGTGTGATAACGTAACACTTATCTTTGGGTTATATACTTCTCACTTCAATCTCTAATTTTAAGAAATAAAAGACATAAAAAGTCTTCACAAAGGTTACTTTCTCAAAAATCTTTTTTTCACCCTTTGGAAGGCCAGAGAACCCTGGAGGAAATCCACCTGGCCTTAAGGTATATCCCAATCTGAGCATCCAACAAGTCAGAAGGCTGGATAAATTGCAGGGTGTCCCGTAGCTTAGGAGAGAAAGTAGAGGTGATTCTATGGTAGTCCATGTTTGGTGTTCTCAGTACTGCAAGGCTAATCTTCACCTAGTATGGAACCACCTAGAATTTGCCATCATCCGGGGAAAACGTTTTCATCTGACATGGACAAGACCATCCTCGTTGCAAATAACAAAAAGAGCCCTTTAATTTTTTTTCTTTTTTCTTTTTTCTTTTTTTTTTTTTTGGCACATTCATGCGTTAACCAGTGTTCATACTCTCTACTGAGAGAGTCACTTTGCTCTTTCTTCCGTCTTCATATAAACTTGTTAATTGCATCTGACATCAATTTTTTATATTTCAACACAAATTTGAGTTCATAGGTAAACTTTAACAAGACTTTGGCAATTTAGGCAGAACCTCCAATAGCAAATTTGTCTGACACAATTTGGTGCTGCCCAGATTCTTCTTCAGAGGTGAAAATTGACATTCCCTCCTGTTTCAACTTTCAGCCCTCTTAAGGAATTGCCTCGGCTGAAGAGTCACCTTGTCCAAGCTCTCATCCCCTTCCCAGGGATAGTTGGTATCCAATTACTAGTCAGCATAATGATATAAAGGCACAGCCTCTTGGCCCCAATTAGAGACGACTCTCAAAGGCCATTCCAGTTTGAGAGCTCCACGCAGGACTCTGAGATGCCTTTGTTAAGGTTGCATTACATCCAAGTTTTTCTTCTGTCCAATCCTGCTTCTTTTTATTTCTGTCCTTAGGGGTTGATTTCTAGAATACTTCCTAATAAATTTCTTGTACACTAATCTTCTGAGTCTACTTTCTGGGAAGCAACAAAGAGACTCTTGTTTTATCATTAGTTTCTCACATGATGGTTACAAAGAATAAATGAAAAGAAAAATGTACCTGCCACTTAGCAGATGATCAATAACTATTCACTGAATGAAGGGAAGATTTCCTGCTTTGCTAGGAGCTTCAGGCATCAGTGAGCAGGCAAGTAATTATTGGGGGTCTGGCAAATTTCCCAGTGCCTTTACAGTCACTTCATCTGCACAGCCATTTATACTGATTGTCTTAGTTTTAGCCTCACCTTGCTGGTATATCCTGAGACTTCATGTTCCCAGGATATTGCCTGCGCTTTTGGGCAATCATGGTTGGAATCATTCTCACTAAGATACTCTTCTGAGCCAGAAAAAGTGGTTAAGGCTCTCTTCCTCATGGTCCAGTAACCAATACTGAAGTGAAATGACATTGATAGAACAGAATTACATTTTTCTTGATGTTCTGTTCCTGCCTATCTGGATTTATTTTCCTTTTGCCTCTACAAAATGGGGGCAATAAACTTGTAGTGATGTTATAAGGATTGAACCAGGCACTGCTATAGTTTTGGTATGAATCTTCTGTTTAAAAGATAATTTACAGTTTCTAATCATCAACACATGCTCAGATTCCTATAGTGGTCAGAAATATACAGAGTCAGTACCATTTTCACCTCTTTTTGTGAATATTTTAAGTATGATTTGCATAGAACAAAAGCATGCAACAATAGATATTAATGCCAACTCTCTTTATACTGCTTCCCTAATATTAACTAATAATATCTTAGAATATCAAGTAACAGTTATTTGGGTAAGTAGTTGATAAATTAGTGAATGGTTTTGTCCACAGCTCTCATCTTTGAGGCAAAGCAGGAAGGTGAGAATCAATGGCAGTATTTTATACAGTTTTGTTATGTGAGGTTTATGGTAAATAAATGGTATCATCAAAATCATCATTGTTAGTATTAACATTTTTCCAATGTAAAGAGACGCTCCGGAAAGATATACCATAGCGTAATCTATTCCTGGTATAGTGGCTTGCTTAGTAAATTTTTTTTTATTATTTGTTCCATCAGGCAAAAGACAGTAATTTTTTATGTGATAATTTGCATTTACATGTGATTTACATAAACTCATTAAACCTCATTACTGTTTTCTATTATTCTGGTATATTTCAATCCGAATCTAAAATTGTGAACTGCAGAGGTAATCTAAATGTTAAAATTACTTATAATTTTTAATACTGACTTTTAAAAAGTGACTTAAAATTTTAACCCTATGGGAAATACATTATAAAATATTAAAACAGTATTTGATAGTCTCTCAATAATTTAAGAGTAACAGGATCTAAAACAAAAAGTAAAATATCAATCAATACAACTCAACTCTCACAAAATAGGGAATATGCTTTCATCAAGGCTCAAAGAACATTAAACAGAGAAAACCTATTGGCTCCCCTCGATCATTCCCAACAGTTTTATATCATTCAAGCAATGGGGCTTCCATCAATTCCCCCAAGGTTATCGCACTATACTAAGTATAAAAGCCTATTGGAATATTTGCCAAAGTGTCTATTTTCCCAGGCTCATTTATTCACTCTACTTACAATTTCTTGGACAACTCAGTTTTTTTCTTTTTTTTTTTTTGCATGATGTTTTCTGCTTTTAAAATAATCTATGAAAAGATGTACCATCTCAACTTAGAATTACATATTTCTGTTCTGGCACAATCCTACTTGCATGCAAAATAGCATTTCTACCATAGAACTGTTTAGTTCATGTCTTAGACCTCTGATAAAGCTACTCATACCCACAGACATGTAATACAAGCAGTCCTTGATTTTCTTCTGACCCTCTTGAATGTAACGACTACTAATGAGCACCTGCACCTGCTAAGTCTCCTGTAAAACCGTCGGCAAGTTATGCAAACTCTCTAGAGTTCCTCAGTTTTCTCATCCATTAAATGATGGTAACAATAAATACCTATACTACTACACGGTCATTATGAAGTTTAAACCAATTAATGCACATAAAGCAAATAAAGAGCTTATAAAAATGCCTGGAAAATAGTGCTCAATAAATATCAATTATAATAATCATAAAATTATTAGTATCCTTTTTAATGCTTCCTCTTCAAATCTGGGATAACTGTGAATATGCTAGTATGAAAGTCTTATATCTGAGGACATAGCTAATAAAGAGCAAAGACAACTTCCTGCCACACTCGCTCAAAGTGGGAGCTGGGTCTTTCTTTGTTTCTCCTCTTCAGCAGCATCCCCAGACTCTGCTTATCATTCTCTTCCCTCCTCTTACGTTATAGGCTAAGCTCTTCATAAATTCCAAGGTGGCAGCTGAAACTGGAAGAAGTTAATGAGAAAAGAGAAAAGGAAAACCTGTTCAGCGATTTCCAACCACTCACTTTCTACTCCCACTCCCCTTATTCCTATCATCTGTATACTTCCCCAACACCCTGGTGTTGGTCTCTTCATCTTAGAGAGAGAAGGAGGGAGGGAGGGGCAAGAGAAACCTGTCATGCTTCTCAGAGGGCCACTAGCACTGCTGCTTCTTCCTCTTTGCTCACTCCTACCCACTCCCAGCCAAACACAAACTCACTGAGCAGTCGTAAAGACCAAGGAAATGAAGGATCAAGAAAGGTGAACTCCACCTAACTATTGCTCCACACTGAATCTCCATGCCCCACCTCTCTGGCTTTCTTTACTCTCAAGCTCTCAGGGCTGAGTCCTTCCTCTCAATCTCTCACCCTATCCCCGATCCACTACCCCTGCTCCTGACCTCTCTGCTCTGGTCCATGAAGCATCACCTCAGGGAAGTTGGAGCTCTTGAAAACCTTCCTACTCCTATCAGTGAGAGCCAAAAGAAAGATAATTTCCCTCACTCATTTAATTTATGGCAATGTAGAGAGGCAGGTGTAGTCCCAGCATTCCGTACTGGAACTCTGAAATACTTTTCTTTCATTTAAACATGCCTAATATGTGCCCGGGCCTTTAGATTTAGTAGCATTTTTTTTTTATAGATATAAGAATGTTTGTTCTTGAGTTACATAGAGAATAGTAATGTAATTAGACCACCTGTGCAAAACTAATTCCTCAGGGGAAAAAATGCATTTCATGTTCCAAACCACTGAAGTCAAGATGAGAATTGTCCGGTATATATATAGTTCAGGATATATCATGACCCTCCCCTTATTATACATAACATAAGACTATATAATGCCAAAGCTTTTAGTCTAGTGGGGTTTTTTTTTGGCATGCTTTTATCATTTTAGTAAGTAGTTTTTTGCATGGAATTCAAGATGCACATACAGATACTGAGTTTACCATAAAATATGTTGACAACGTTTTTTAAGTAACCCAACTGCCTCACAAAAATTCAAACAGTATAAGTGTGTGTAAATTGAAAATTCTTTGACTGCAAACCTTCCTCTTTCCAGATATAATCCCTGCTAATAGTTTCTTTTCCAATGGACTGCTTTAATAATTTTTAAAACAAGTCTCTCTAACAGCTTCAGAAGGTCTGTCAGAGAGGCCCAAATGTAGTTGCCACTAGTAGCTCTCAAAAGTTCCTCTAGAAAATATAAGCTTTTCAATTTAATTTTCTCCTTATCTCTTAATCAGTGCATTCCTGGGCAAAACTAGAGACATTTCTGTGAGAGCATGGGGCTTGGTTATGTCAATTAAGGTCTTTGGCATTTCTCTCTAAGTCCCCAGTGCAGGTCTGTCCATGACCCAAATTATTGTCAGGCTTATCAGCAGTCAGTAGCATTGTGCTGATGCAGCAAAGCTTCTGATAATCTCTCCACAGTTGTCTTATGGGTGTACTTTGAGAGAAAGGTCATCTGCACACAGGAGTAGCTCAATGACATTTGAGTGTTTTCAAGACAGGGGAGTTAAAAGAGTTCCCATTAGAGAACAAACATATATAAACTCTGGCTGGATCCTAAACATGCCCTTGTATGGCAGCTTGCCTGATACAGTACATTTTCTTTCTAAATGATGGAGGAGTTGGTAAAATAAAATTGGTAAATGATCAGATGATCATATCACAAGCTTAGGATCTAAATTAATATCTAGCCAGATTGGTCTCAGAGTCTGCGGACAAGCCAGGTGCAATGCAAATCCTTTACCTTCTATGTTTTTCTTTCTCCATTCTTTGCCCATATTTAAGGGGTGTCCAAAGCTTCTGTGTTTTGCTAATATGTTCTTGTCCTTCAAGGATGAATAATACAGCCCTTCATTCTAAAAATATGATTTGAGTATCTACTGTGTGCCTGGTGCTGTTCTAGATACTCGGAGTACATTAATACTCCAACTAACAAAGATCTCCACCCTCATAGAATCCACACCTGGTAAGTGGAGATAGACAATAAATGCTAAACATAATAGACAAGTAAACTGGCCAGGCGCAGTGGCTCACGCCTGTAATCCTAGCACTCTGGGAGGCCGAGGCAGGTGGATCGCTCAAGGTCAGGAGTTCAAAACCAGCCTGAGCAAGACCAAGACCCTGTCTCTACTAAAAATAGAAAGAAATTAATCAGACAACTAAAAAAATATATAGAAAAAATTAGCCGGGCATGGTGGTGCATGCCTGTAGTCCTAGCTACTAGGGAAGCTGAGGCAGAAGGATCACTTGAGCCCAGGAGTTTGAGGTTGCTGTGAGCTAGGCTGATGCCACGGCACTCTAGCCCGGGCAACAGAGTAAGACTCTGTCTCAAAATAAATAAATAAATAAACAAGTAAACTATATATTATGTTCGAAGTGGCCAAGTGCTGGAAAGGATTTTAAAAGTAGACCAGGGTAAGGACCTTTCAGAGTGGCAGATGGGGGTTTTAAAAGGGTAGGTCTCCACGAGAAAGCAGCATGTAAATAAAATCTTAAAAGAGGCAAGGAGTAAGCCGTAAAGATATCTAGATAAAGAACAGAGGAGTCCTACATCCTAAAGTGTGCTTGAAGGACAGTCAGAAGCCCACAGTGAGCAGGAGGAAGTGTAGTGGGAGACGAAGTCAGAGGTCACAAGTGGCCAGATCATGCAGAGCCGTGCAGACCATGGCGCAGACTCCAGCTTTTAAAATAGAGAGCCGTTGGAAGTTTTGAGAGCAGAAGACCCATAATCTGTTGTCATTTTAAAAGGATTATTTTGGTCTTGTGCTAGGACTATAGAGGGACAAAAGTAGAAGCAAGGAGCCCATTTAGCATGTTATTCCAATGATCCCGGGAGGAGCAACAACAGCACAAGTGATCAGTAGTGTTCTCATTACAATGTTAGGCACGGAATGTGTTACCCTCCCCAAATGTATTTTAATTTTACCAGACAATGCTCCACCTCCCCTCTCAAAAGACCGTTTAGTTAAAAAAAAAAAAAAAAAAGGGAAGAAGGTAGAGGAGAAAGAGAAGGAAGAAAAGAAGGAGGAGATGACTAATGGTTTAATTTTAGGCATTGCTGAAGAAGAAATTTCAGATGGAGCTCTTCGTGGGCCTCTCAAATTATACCACAAGCACAATTTGATTTCAGCACAAGACAATGTTTGTGTCAGATGATTCTAGAAAGTATGATGACAAGAAATATTGAACAGGGATGTATATAATGCTCATATAATGCTCTTTTCACTTGTTCATTCATGCATCAAGTATTTTCTTAACACTTACTAGGAGTCAGGCACATGTTTCAGCCAGTTGGAACATGACAGTGAACAAAAACAAACTTCCAAGCCTTAGTAGTGCTGGTATTCTAGACAAAAATAATAATGAAAATAAACAAGTAAGCTACCTCACATAACATACAATGACAAGTGCCATCAGAATAAAATCCTGCTGAGTAAGAGGGCTCCGAGTGTGTGGCAGCTGGGAGACATTTCAGTTTTATTTAGAGTGGTCAGAGTAGGCCTCAATTAAAAAGAGAAAGAATGAAAGGAGCTAAGTACCACACGTAGATTATGAAAAGTGATGCAGATTTCTACGTCTTCCAAAGGAACTTGATAATTGATAATATAATACACTTCTGATTCAAAAGGACTTTGACCATGAATTTGTTAATTATTGAACTGTAAGAATATATCATATTACTTGTAATCATTTTATCATCCTTGTTTTTCTTACAAATCTTATATTGTATCATATTTGAAAGCTCTTATATAATTCACTCCCAAATAAAATAGCCAATGTACAGTTCCTGAAATAGTTGATTATAATCATTATGTTTTTCTTTCCTTTTTCAGTCCTATATTTCTTTAGGAAATAACTGCAAAAAATATAAATGAGAATAAATGTTCTAACTCCAAAATAACTTTCTACCTGCTTTATATCAGCCTCATTCTGAAAGAAATTTAAAATACAATTTTAAAATATAGAAATGTTCAATGCTAATACAAGAAATGATGCCATTTTTCAAAATGTAGCTTGGCACTTTGGTATTAAAGTTAAGCCAAAGTCTGACCGGAATCTTTCAGAAAATTTTGTGATGAACTTCGCCTTTCTAGCCGCCTTTATGTAGCCCCATGTTCATTATCCAGAATAATAGTCATTTTTAATATGTCACAAATCTGAGCAGCTATGACATTCATTCCCAAAGTTCAGCAAAATATATTAACAAGGCTTAGGCTTTATGAAGAAAGAGGTTGTCTAGATGATTATGAGATATTTCTTTTCCGTTTTCTCAGTCTAAGAACCAAACTCCAAGGCCATGAAGCACTTAAATATTATCACTGACCTGTGACCTGGAATTTTCCTCTAGGTGATATTGAAGACCAGAATTTAAAAAACCATCTTCCTCAAACTAGAAGTTTATTAGGAAAAATGGTATTCATGGGTAAATAAATTGGGGAATAGTGGTTTTACACACCACTACCAGGTCCCTTACTGCAACATTTCTCAGAAATTTTTAACATAATGCATCCCCAAGAGATATCATTAGCAATGTTCTTCAACAAGCTATGTTTCTCATAGAATCATTAGTTTTGTCGAAAAGCCTATTTATAAGGAACACTGCTGTAGAAATGCTTATGTGGATGATGGAAGTAGGAATAGTTATAGACACTCAAACACTGTATCAGTTGCTAGCCACTTCACTCGCTGTATTCTTATCACCTCCATGTATTTGTCAGAACTCTTTTGTATGCAAATGCTGAAACCCATTTACACTGGCTGGATCCAGAGACTCAATCATGCTTCAAGAGTGGAGATAAATGATTGACAAGGAAGAAAAAAAAAAAAAGATGGCCACAATTCTAAGTAGTAAAACTAACTGAGGAAGAAGTAAAAACTAACTCTACTTTTTTTAAAAAAAGAAATGCCGTGTTTTTAAAATACTGATACTCCTTCCATTAGCATGTAACATTATTAAAGCATTTAATAGATCATAGTATTTGTATAATAGATAATTTCTTCCATTTAACTCTTGACTCCTTGTATGCGTGTATATCTTTGCAAGGTTATCATGTGAAACTCTGTGGATTTGTTTGTGGCTGCCTCTCTCATCACTGTAGATCTTAAAGATAGAGGTCTTGTTCTACTCATCTCTAAACACAGCAGCTGGCACCCTGCAGGCATCTCATGCTTATTGAATCAAATAGAATTTTTGAGGCAGGGAGCATGTCTTACCTCTTTTCTCTAGCCTGTATAAAAATTATCTGGAAAACTAAATTCGAGTGACTCAGACGATAATAACAGAGGCTGTCATTTGTTCTCCCAAAATTGTCTTCCCTTCTTTCTTAATAATGGGAATTCCAAATTTCAGCTGGGCACCTGACAATATCAAATAAAAATTATGCTTTCTGGCTGACCAGCCAGTTATGTATATCAAGATAACTAAGGTCTGGGAAACGGTATGTATACATTTATACTACACATCTTCTTGGAAATATCTTTAAAGGTCAGGGATATGGCCCATCCCTTTCCTACTCTCCTTCCTACTGTCTGGAATAATTTTTGTGGCTAGAGCCAGAACAAACTGGTGGGACTACGTAGTCTTTGGCTGCACAGACGACACATGGCAAAGGAGCCCATCTCCCTATAACACCGTGGACCGTAATAGCCATGTCAGCCCTGGACCCCACTTCTGGACTTTTACGAGAGAAAATAAACTTCTACTGTGCCTAAACCATTATTATTTTGAGTTTCTCGTCATTTGTGGCCAAACTTAGTCCTGACTAAAACAATGACTATTCATTATCTACATCACAGTTTCCTTCCATTAACAGAAACTTGCTGTGTGCTGACCTATCAATTTCTTGGTTAGCCTTTTACTTTGCTCTGGTCAATTTTGGTTCTAAGTCTTTGAATGTTACAGGCAGTAAGGTCAACAATAGCACTTCACCAAGAGCCAAAATATTTCTCAGGGGAGCCTACAGCAACACTGACAGGCTAACAGCCTTAGCATCCAAACCACATGAGCCACATTAATTGATTTCTCCTTTCCCCTACTGAAACGATTTTAAATAGTTCTGTCACGCTGTTATCAACCCGTCACCTTATCTGACATGTGTCCTTTCTTCAAGACCGGGTTCAAGCTCTACTCCTCTTTCGTTTCAGCCCAGCCCTCGGTGACCCTAGCCATTTCTCTTCTTATCTTCACCATTCATTTGTCACATGCCGTTTTTTTTTTTTTTTTTTTTTTTTGTCACAGATGCTCCAGATAATGCCCCGGCTAGAGTGAGTGCCGTGGCGTCAGCTTAGCTCACAGCAACCTCAAACTCCTGGGCTCAAGCAATCCTTCTGCCTCAGCCTCCCGAGTAGCTGGGACTACAGGCACGCGCCACCATGCCCAGCTAATTTTTTTCTATATA
>CAUYRT010050495.1:0-30456 GCA_963574885.1 Lepilemur ruficaudatus
AGTAGATTTTTAAATGTAACAAGATAAGTCAACTTGAGTGGTAATATATTTTGGGAAATCAGCTCACTATAAATTGTGACTGTAAACATTATACTGTAAATGCTTTGTAGTTTTCCCCCAATAAAAAAAAAAAAAAAAGAATTGGGAAAGCATGACTTTAAGAATTGGGAGAATGTAGATAAAACAATTCAAAAATTTAAACTGCAAAACCAATAATAACTGGTAACATATATATCGCACTTAGATGCCAGAAATCATTCAAATGCTTTACATATATACATTAATTTAATTCTTTCAACAACCATGTAAGATAGATGCTATTATTAACCCCATTTTACAGTTCAGGAAACTTAGGCCAAGAGCGTTTACATAATTCACTCAAGATTTCCCAGCTAATAAACTGCAGAGCTAAGATTTAAGCGCAGTAAGGCTAGTCCCAGAGTTAGTCTTCTCAACCAGTGCATGAATGAATCAACAGTGTGACGTGGTTGCCAAAGAAATGAATCTACTCTTACAGCACATGTTTTAAAGCCAGAGAGATTAACTTATGGTATTCTATACTAGTTAATACCTAATTTGGGGTACCATGTTTTTAAAAAGAACATGGAGGAACTAAAACAAATCCCCAAGGAAGCCATCATTATGTGAGGCGGTTCAAATGAAAATGATAGAAAAGTCACTAGAAGAGGTTAAAGACTGAGAATATTTTGTCTACAGAAGAAAAGAATCAGTGGAATACAGTATCTTCAAATACCCAAAAAATCCATAATACAGAAGAGATAGAACATATACAGTACATATACAACTTCCAGTTCAGTAAAACAAAGAGTCTCATAAAAATGAGAGGTGTCCAGGCTAGATGTGGCATGTGCCTATAATCCCAATTACTCAGGAAGTTGAGGCAGGAAGACTGTTTGAGTCCAGGAGTTCAAGACAAGCCTGGACAACACAGCAAGACATCATCTCAAAAAAAATTAGAATTGTCTAAATATCTTTGCCACAGAGAAGATATACAAATCCAAAAAAATATACAAATGCATTTAATTTTGCATAAAATTTCCAAGAGTTCACAAACCTACTTTTAAATCTAAATCTATTCATGCCCCATCCCTAGAGAGTCATGTATCCCAGGTTAAAATGGAAAGGATTCAACTTGAAGAGTATATTTATTAATCTTTAAAATCTATTACAACTTAAAATTCTATGATCTAAAAGAACTCAATTTATGCTTTTAGTTTCTTCTAAGATCCATTATGATACATATTGCAATTAGACTTTAAAAGATAATGACCAGGATGTACATCCCATTTCAAGTTGTATTGAGAGCACATAGGTCAGACAGTTAAGAATTCTGGCTGCAAGGGAAAAACTTGAATGTGCCACTTACACTACACATTCACAAGATCAGGGGTGGGGGAATTACATGAGCACAAAATGGGAATATGAAGTAATAATACACACTAGAAAAATTTAGTTTTCTTTCTTTCTTTCTTTTGAGACAGGTTCTCCCTCTGTTCTCTGGGCTAGAGGGCAGTGGCATCCTCATAGCTCACTGCAACCTCAAACTCCTGGTCTTGGACTGCTAGGCCTCAAGCAATCCTTCTGCCTTGGCTCCCAATGTGTTAGGATTACACGCATGAGCCACCAGGCCCAGCCAGTATTCTTTCTTAACTAAACATCTAGAAATGAAGATGACTAGGAAGTAAGAGTTTAATAAGTCTTGGGCCTTTATTAACAAATGTTAAGTGTCACACTGCTGAAACTGCAACTGCACTGCCAGAACAACGCTACAGACACCACGTTTGCCATTAGACTAGACTAGTTCCAGGAACAATATGTTGTAACAGATAACAAACACATCCAAAGCCAGTACACAAGTGTGACAGAATCTGGGGTCTAGGCATTTGATTTTTCTCCTAGTGTTATTTGAGAATAGACACTGCCATTAAAGATCAATTATAGTTATATGATAGTGATAAAGCTTTAGCTAAATTACAAGCTAACCAATAAAATGGAAAAGCAAGATGCACTTAAGGATCAATTAAACTATTTTACATTTAATTTTGAACAGAGGCAGGATCCTTATGCCATATAGAGAACAGATTAATAACTTCAACTATATTTATTAGGTGAAGATGATTCCAATCCATTAAGAGCAAAGAAAACAAGTGGCCCAGAAAACTTTAGGCTGTGGAAATCAAGTGAAAAGACACAAAACTAAGATTTGGGGGAGAGATGGGGAAGAGGGAGAATGAACTACTGACTTACTAAAAGACAGCATATAAGTGGGACAGGGAGTCTGTGCCCTCTGAGATAGAATGAAGAAAAGAGAAAAGAATGCAAGGGCTAAAGGGACTATGGAAAAAGAATAAGTGTGATAACTACTTCAACAAAAAAAGGGAAACAACAATACAGGGTACTCTTCTAAACCAGCATCCATGGTAGTCAATAACAAAAAATGCCTAACTCATGCAGGCACTTAATACCTGGAGAGTTTTGTTACAAGTGCATTCCCATAAATTAGTCCATGTACTCCCCACAATACACGAAATAGATAGGTTCTACTGTACTGTAGATAGGTACGGATGGAGACACTGAGATCACACAACGTAAGCTAGCACAGGCTGGTACCAGAGGCCAAGCGCTCTTCCATTTGGTCCTGCTGTCTCTCAGCGAGATCCTACGAAAACCTTTGTATTTCTCTGTGGAGAAGGATCATGGCTTTCCAGAATTTCTCAAAGGTGTCTGGGCCCAAGAGTGATTCTCTAAAGAAAAGTTCCTTTACGTGGAGGTTCTTCCAAGCAAAAAAAACTTGGGACTAAAAAAACCAAAAAACACACCTGGTAGAGACAGATGGAGGCGGGTGGTTCATGAAAGGATAGAGAAAAGTCAGAAAATCAGATTTGGAAGTCATCCTTCTCTGAAGAGAACCAGAAGCAGAAAGCAGCCCTTCTCTCTTCCATGAGGCGTGACTCAGGGACGTTACCTCCCCCAATTTGCTGTGTGTGTGGAGGGGGTGACTCTCTCCAACTTCCGACTCTCGCCCAGACACTCAAGGGTTACTCCACCAGGCCTGGGAAGCCGCGGGACTAAACAGATGGGACTCGGGGTGACAAGGGGCACCTATGCGCAGAGAGGGAAACCTGCCCAGGAACGCGCCAAAGGCCCTCGGCACGCGGGCCCGCGCCCTCGCCCCGGACCTTACCGCGGTTCGGCTGCAGAGGACCAGGCGGCCACGCAAGGCTGTCAGGCCGAGCCTGGAGCACGTCTTCGGGCGCCGCCGCTTCTGTGGCGCCCGCACTCGGCGGAGGCCCGGTCCTGGCGGACTCACAGCCAGGGAGCCGCGGCCTGCCCGGTACAGGCCCGGGAGTTCGAAGCCCCGGGACGCCGACCGTGCGCGCGTCCTCGAGCCTGCCCAAAGAGGAAGGGTCAGGGCGCGCCCAGTGTGCCAGGCGCCGGCGCAGCCGGGATCGCTGCAGACTTCGTCCGCCCTCACCGGGCCCAGATACAGCCCCGCTTCCCCCGCGCTCGCTTTGGCGGCGGAGCAGCACAGTGCACGCCGATTGGCCCTACGGCTGTGTGACGTAAGGCGTAGCTCTCCATAGATTGGCCGGTCCAGCGGTGCGTGCAAGGAGTAAACAAACCCCGCCCCCATACTTCCCAATGAGGGAAAGAGGTCTGCGAGAAGAAGGGGCGGGCCTCACGCACTCCGTCCCCGCCCCTCGTGCCCCCTCCCCACAGGGCTTGCCAATGAGTCCCCCGTAGTTACTGGACCACCCTGCTCCCCCTCCGCCTCTGGGGGTGCTGCAGGACTGAGGCCTAAAATTTTAGAAATACTTCCTTCCCACTGCCCCACCCGACAAGTGCGGGAATCTCATTTCCTTCTGCCCTCAAAGGAGGAAAACTCCACCTGTCTTGGAAAGAGGGGAACTGGGGCGGTTACATCTCGGTCCCTGGGCTTTTGATGGGTCGCTCCGAGAAAGGAGCAGAAAGGGGGAATGCGGACAATTGATTGTGAGTGAGGCTGTGCGTGGGGCCAAGGGTGGGACACCTTGAGATCATTCGGACAAAATGGGTTAGAGACCACAGGGGATGTGTAGGTTCTTCAATGCTCAAGCAAGCTTAAGATCTGAACCAGGCCAGGTCATCATGTCACGTGGAAACTGAAGAGAAAATCGCTGCCCCAAAATACCGTCCACTTAGTTCAATATTAAAAGATTTTGTCCATTCATTCCTGCCAATGTGAACAATCCTGTGTGAGCAGCGCTGTGGAGTTTCAGAGATGAGTGAGATGGGAGCTACCACTTTAATGGAGACAGGCATGAAAGCAAAAGCCTAAAAGGATTAGATCTGTCTCACGTCACTTAATTCAATCAAATGTTACAGATTTCCTATATGCCAAACACTATTCTTGACGCTGGGGATACACCAGTGGACAAAAAAAGAGACAGAAACGCCTGTCTTCATGGAGCTTACATTCTAGTGGGATGGGAAAGACAATATGCAAAAGAAATAATCAAAATAAAAACCATGTTACATGTTATAGGGAAAAAAATCAAGCAGAGGTGTTGGAGGGATGGCTTCAGTCTTAAATAGGGTGATTAGGGAAGGTGACACTGAGAAGGTGATATTTAAGTAAATACCTAAAGGAGGTGAAGGATGTAAGAGAGCACCTTTGGATCTTTATCTAGGGACGGGCGGAGAGACAATTTCTGTACAATTGTACATAGCTAGTCCTCAGAGTCAAAGAATGCCAAATGCAGTACTCCACTGACTGACTCTAAAATGCAAAAAACCCACTGGTGTCATTACTTTATATTTTCCAGTAATGAATCAAAAATTTATTTCATTTCCACAAGAAATTTTCTTAAGGTTATATTCAATTTAAGAAATACCATTCTAGGCACTACAAATACAAAAATGAGCAAGACAGAAAAAACTTCCACCCTCAAGGCACTCAGTGTAGCAGAGGAGATGGATTGTATTATAAACCACATCAATGTAATGTGAATAACCACAACAGAAGTACATACACAAAGTGCTTGGGCTAGTGGAGAGAAAAGAGGTGGGTGTTACTGAGGAGCTATAACTCTCTCAGGATCTCTTTATCTATAAAGAAGACTCAGTACCAAATTTTGGAGTTCTATGGCCATCAGGGATTCCCTAACGTCTTTATAAGTTTCTAAGGTGAGAATTTGAAGATAATATTAGGTTAAACTATATGAAAATGCTGATATTTGGCAATTTTCATATGGCTCAATTTACTCTCTCGCAGAGTTAATATGAAGATTTTGCTACTTAGTTCATTTAGTAAGTGTTCAATAAATGATGGCAATTATCATTCTGTAATATTACTTTTGAAAAAATGACTTAAAAGTCAATAATTCATAACACTCTCCAACACCACAAGGTAAAATGGGCAGTGAAAGTTTCAAATTTTCCATAAACTAGTTTGCTCTAGCTGTGAATTTCCACGACCTAATAAGGGTATGTTGTAAAAGACAGTAAACATTAGCTTCACAGCAGGCCAAGAAATTCAGAATAAGGAGGAACAGCTTGGTTTTGAAGCCAAAAACTGAAAATTCTCCAGAACAAATTGTGGTGTTGCTACAGGGAAGAAAATTCATGTAAATCAATTTTTCATTCCCACTCATAGTTTCAATTTAGCAATTTGCAGAACAGTCAGCTTTCCTTCTCATTTCCCCATTAAGGGATCTTATTTCCTTTGAAAGGTAAAATAAAGTTTCCACTATCTCCAGTGCCAGACAGTAGACGTCTGAAATGTGACAGAATACTTACTGATTCTGCAAACACTTATTAAGCACTTATTGCATGCCAAGAACTATGCATTGGAAATACAAACATTAATGTCCAGAGAGCTCCATGAATTGGTATTCTGTATGCTTGTAACAATCCCCCAGTTCACCCACAACTCAACTGCACATGCCTTCTCATCTAAGCTTGAACACCACATCTCCAGAAAAGCTTCACTTGACTCCCCATCTCCAGCTCTTTCCCCATAAAATTCTGTATGTCTTTCTAACATTCATTAAATTTGTAATTACTCATTTGGTACCTGTATCCCATTAGACTATAAACTCCTCAAGAATCAGAGCCATGTATTCTATTCACTAAGGCATCCTCAATGCTTACAAGAGGCTCAATATGTTTGTTTGTTTGTTTGTTTGTTTATTAGTTTGGTCCCGAACTCCTGGGCTGAGGCGATCCTCCCGCCTCAACCTCCCAAAGTGCTGGGATTACAGGTGTGAGCCACTGTCCCCAGCCATCAATATATTTTTATTGACTGGATGAGACGAGAGAGGTATAAATAAATAAAGTCTCCCCTACTTGTAAATATGCAGGCCAAACCATAGCCAAAAAAGAGGGCTGTGAAAAAGACAGGTAAACCTGAGGAATTCCCATGTGCTGCCCTTTCCAGGCACTGGATACTGCTTTCTGCAGGTGGAGGTGGAGGACTCCTGGACCACTGCCTCTCAGACTGTAATGTGCACAGTAGCCACCTGGGGAATCATAAACTTCAGATTCTAAGGTGGGGCCTAGATTTTGCATCTCCAACAAGCTTTCAAGTGATGCTGGTGCTTCCTCACCAGCCAAAGATTACGGTTTGCGTCCTTAGTGATACCTTTTAGCAGACAAAAAATCTGTAGTTGCCAGGCCAGTTCCAGATATGATTTTGGTTTTTTAAAAAGCATACACTTTTCATACCAATCCATCCAGTGACTGAGATAAGAACACTTAAAAGTGTTAAATCTGGGTTTTATCTTAGAGATAGTTCTATTACGTAAGGTTTAACAATCTTAACAGGGTAGAGGAGAATCAAACCTTAAAATTTCCTCAGAGAGAGACACAAGCTCCTCCCAGTTCATTTCTAGAATGACTGTGTTAGGACAATAGAAAGACTTCACTTTCATCCTTATAAAAGTAACCTAATATCAAGCCTAAAGTCTTCTTTTTGTTTTCGAGACAGGGTCTCACTCCGCTGCCTGGGTTAGAGTGAGGTGGCATCATCATACCTCACAACAACTTCAAACTTGTAGGCTCAAGCAATCCTCCTGCCTCAGCCTCCCAAGTAGTTGGGATTACAGGTACATGCCACCACACCCAGCTAATTTTTAATTTTTTTTATGGAGACAAGGTCTCACTATATTGCTCAGGCTGGTCTTGGAACTCCTAGCCTCAAGCAATCCTCCCACCTCAGCCTCCCAAAGTGCTAGGATTACAGGCCTAAAGTCTTTTTAGGATAAATTATTTTATTCATCCTAAAAAATATAAAGTAAATATGAGGTATAAGGAATCATGGTAAGCCCTCATGTACCTGCTTAAGAAAACATTAACACCATTGAGCCTCATGTGCCTCTTACCAATGTGTCCCTCCAACTTTCCCTTCCCAAAATAACATCTTAGGCCAGTGCAGTGGCTCATGCCTGTAATCCCAGCACTTTGGGAGGCCAATGCAGGAGGATTGCTTGAGGCTAGGAATTCAAGACCACTCTGGGCAACATAGTGAGACCCCCATCTCTAAAAAATAAAAAAAAAGTAGCTGGGTATGGTGGTACACACCTGTGGTCCCAGCTACTTGGGAGACTGAGGCAGGAGGATCGCTTGAGCCCAGGAGTTCGAGGTTGCAGTGAGCTGTGATTGCCCCACTGTACTCCAGCCCAGGTGACATAATGAGAAACTTTCTATTAAAAAAACTAAAACCAAAAAAAAAAAAACCTCTTGAATTTTAATTTCCATGTTTTTCTTTGTAATTTTAACCCGCATGTATGTATCTCAAAATAATTAGTTTTCCATATTTTTGAACTTCATACATTTGGGACCAAATTTATTATATTATTTATCTACAAATTATTTTTTGGCTAAATATTTTTGTAAGAAAGAGTAATGTATCTCAATCAGTGTTCATTTCATTTTCACTGACGTAAAATAACATTCACATAATCCATTCTCTTATTGAAAGGCATTTGGGTTTTTTACTTTTCTACTGGTACTATGAATATTCTTGTCTCTTTCGTACATGTGAAAGTTTCCATAGAGTCATAAGTTATGTACAGGGGTGAGAGGCAAAATATTTAACTGATAGGGCACATATCTTAGCTTGTTTTCCTTCCCCACAAACACCCTGAAGCAAACTGTCATGTGCAGGTGGTTTATTTTGGGAGATGATTCCAAAGAACAGGAGTGGGGAGACAGCAAGCATGAAACATGAAGGAGGAAAAGCAAACCCAAGGATGTGTTACTGAGATTATCACTGCTGGGAGCTACTGAAGCTTGAACCTGAAAGGGACTCTCCACAGAGCTGTGAAGAGCACACTTCACAACTGTCCCCTTGAAGGATGGAAGAGGAACATATTTATACACTGGCTCCCATTCCAATTGTTTAAAAGGTGCCCCATAGTGTCAACTCTCTAGTACTTTCAGGTTTGGCCATGGGTGAAAATGACAGTGAGTTCAGACAACTATTCTAAGCTGAGAGACAAAGAAATCCCAGCTCACAAAACAGGAGCTATGGTAAGGCAAAATGAAGCAAGGTGCTGTCAGGCTACAACTGGGCAGCCGATTGCTGCAATAGCTGGAATACAAAGGTGGCCAAGAGGATGTGAAGTAGGACAAGAGGTGACCAATGCTGACATAAATAATTGAATAACAAATTAATGGAGATTAAGAGACAGCTCTTCCATATGGTAGAATTTTAATGAATAAATATAAAGGTATAATGGAAACAGAAGATCACCATTACTAGGCAAATACCACACGAATGATTGTTGCAACAAGAACTATCCAAGGACACTAAAACTAGTGAGTGAAAGTGTGGTGGCAAACAACAAGACATATTTATATGGTCTTAGAGTATCTCCTTAGAAGATTCTTATTAACTACTAAGGGAAAAATAGTAACTTTACAGCAGAAAAATCTGGCAGACGCCACCTTAATCAAGCGATCAAGGTTAACGTCATCAGCGGTAAGACGTATGGATGTAGCTTCGTGACAGGACGCACTGAGAAGGCCACAGTCTCTCTTCTGCAGTATTCTCACAAAAATGCAGGAACTCAATCCAATCACAAGAAAGTATCAGGCCAACCCAAATTGAGGGACATTCTATAAAATAATTGTCAGTACTCTTCAAAAATGTCAAGGCCATGAAGGAACTGTCTCAGATTAGAGGAGACTAAGGAGACATGAAAATTAAAGACAGTGTAGGATCCTAGATTGAATTCTGAGCGAGAGGAATGGCATCATTCCGAAAACTGACAAAACTCAAATAAGGTCTGTAGATTAGTTAATACTACTGTATCATTGTGAATTTTCTAGTTTGAGTAATTTTACTATGGTTATATAAGATGATAATTAGGGGAAGCTGGGTGAAAGGGAACTATGTGTACTATTTTTACAACTTTACTGTACATCTAAAATTATTTCACGATCCTTTTGTAGTTCATAAGCATGATTGGCTTTTCATGCACACATGTGAGATATGCCTCCCTCAAATCTTGTTATGACGTCAGCCCATTACCCATCTGACATGAAAAAAAAAAGAAAATTACTTCAAAATAAAAAGTTAAAGACTAAATATTGGGAGATCTTATTATAATACAGATTCTCATTCAGTTGATCTGGGATGAGGCCTGAAATTCTGCTTTTCTAAAAAGTACACATGTGAGGCTGAGACTGCAGGTCCCAATGACACACTTGAGTAGCAAGATTTTACTTCCCCAGTTGTATTGAGGTATAAGTGACCTATAATAAACTGTGCATAGATTGAACAATTTGTAAGTTTTGACATACGTATACACCCCTGAAACCATTGCCACAATCAAGATAATGAATTTATTGTTGGGAGAAAATTCTTTCATTTCTGTTTGTCTTGTAAGCAGAGGTACTGTGGCTTTTGTTGTAAGATAGAGATGACACCTCCCTCCAGAGCAGAGTGTAATTTTGTTCAACTTTCCAATATAACAAAAATAATTTCCTCTGGGGCAAGAATTGGGCAGGCTGACTTCCAACACACTACAAAGACTCAGGTTTCCTATGCTTGAGGTTCTTGAGCTGTACCACAAAACACCGCATTCACAGCATCGACCTGAACTGCTCCACATAGGTCTTGGGCGGCAAGCAGAAAAAACGCAAATATGCAAATAACTGATGCTTGCTATGTCATAAGTAGTAAAGTCTTTAATCTCTGACCCAGGAGTCTCCCAACTTTTGTTAGTACAGGTTGAACATCCCAAATCCAAAAACCTGAAATCTGAAGTGCTCTAAAATCTGAAACTTTTTAAGTGCCAACATGACACTCAGAGGGTATGTATGTTCATTGGAGCATTTTGGAATTTGGATTTTCAGATTTCAGATGCTCTACTGGTAAGTATATATGACACAAATATTCCAAAATCTGAAAAAATCTGAAATACCTCCAATCATTTTGGATAGGGTTACTCAAACCTGTATCCATGAAACTGTGGGAGACTAACTTGTTAGCTTCCACGTAGAGCAAAATTTCAGACTCTTCTCAGTTCTTGACAGTGTTTGATGATGAAGATAGATGCTGGCCGGGTGTGGTGGCTCACACCTGTGATCCTAGCACTCTGGGAGGCCGAGGCGAGTGGATCGCTCAAGGTCAGGAGTCCAAAACCAGCCTGAGCAAGAGTGAGACCCTGTCTCTACTAAAAATAGAAGGAAATTAATTGGACAACTAAAAATATATGGAAAAAATTAGCCGGGCATGGTGGCACATGCCTGTAGTCTCAGCTACTCGGGAGGCTGAGGCAGAAGTATTGCCTGAGCCCAGGAGTTTGAGGTTGCTGTGAGCTAGGCTGACACCATGGCACTCTAGCCCGGGCAACAGAGTGAGACTCTGTCTCAAAAAAAAAAAAGACAGATGCTGACAGAGACATGGTTTTATGGAAGAGGGAAGACAAGGGCCCCCTGTGGGCTGGGTTAGAGAATATGAAAATTCCCTGAGATTTGGTAGCAAATGTCAGGGAGGGGCAGAGGGAATTTGGCAAACCTACTATATTTGCTTTATAATTTCCACCTCTTAATGGGTTCTGTTTCTCTTTCTAAATATCAAAAAAATCCACAATTTGATTATTGTCACTGTTTCTTTTTTCCTGTAATTTCTTTTAAATAAATTCATTCTTTAAAATTATTGCTATAAAATAACCAAAACAATTTCAAAAAAGTCAGCTTCACATATCTCCATAATGCCCCCATTCCTTGTCCTCTTCATTAGACTAATATTACTTTGAACTAAAAAAAAAAAAAAAAAAAAAAAAAAAAACCACAAAACAAAACCCATTCTTTTCTTCAAATAACTCAATGTTTATCATTCTTCAAATTTTTTTTTTTTTTTTGAGACGGAGTCTTGCTCTGTCACCTGGGCTAGAGTGCCATGGCATCAGTCTAGCTAACAGGAACCTCAAACTCCTGGACTCAAGGGATTCTCCTGCCTCAGCCTCCTGAGTAGCTGGGATTACAAGTGTGCATCACCACGCCTGGCTAATTTTTCTACTTTTAGTAGACATGGGGTCTCACTCTTGCTCAGGCTGGTCTCAAACTCCTGACCTTAAGCAATCCTTGCACCTCAGCCTCCCAGAGCACTAAGATTACAGGCGTGAGCCACTGCACCCAGCCTCATTCTTCAAATTTCTTACTAAAAAATATAACACCATGGGCTCAGAAATAGTAAGAGACTTCAGTATGATCAGGGAATGGAATCCAGATATCTGACTGAATATTCCACCATATGGATGTCACTAAATATGTGTGTGAATCTGAAGCAATGAACAGAGAAACACTGAATAAAAAATGAATTTAATACACCAAGTACAGAACAATCTTTCACTATTTCATTGTAGTTTCCCAAATAATTTTAGATTTTAGATTATAACTTTCAAAAGGGATATTTAACAGCTGCTAGGCTAATTCCATCATATTAGTATATGGAATTACCTTTCCTCTAGTTATTTATAATCTTTCTAAATATTTAAAGACACAGTATATTTTTACAACAAATGATAATTTTCCCACCACAAATAATTAAGCATCTTCTCTAGTAATTTCCATTGTGCAAGAATGCAGAATATAGAATAATAAGCCTAAAGAGGATCTAAAGACAGGAAAGTTTACATAAAACCCTTCTTCTCTAACCGTATTAAGCCCAAGTTTATCTCCAGTCATAATTGTAGTTAACATATGCTATTTCTCTGTGATTTTTTTTTTTGAGACGGGGTCTCATTATGTTGCCTAGGCTGGCCTTGAACTCCTGGTTCTCAAGCGATCCTCCTGCCTTGGTGTCCCCAGTAGCTGGGACTACAGGTGGGTGCCACAGTACCTGGTTTCTTGTGATTTTCTTAATGTACAGAAAACAAAACAAGGAAATAGTATTAAATAATAATGTCCAGGTAAAATTGAAAAACAAATCTAAAAGTTAATGTAGATAAAAAGGGAAAAATTCACAAGCATATGAAAAATATTTCTATTGCTGTGCATCCTTGATTTATCCATACATCTTAACAATGGTTTATGAGGTCCTCAATGACTATTTAATAAAACTATGGAATTCATAAAGGACATCAGAAAAATAAGATTATGAATTTACTGATGCATATGAATTGGAATCTATATTTGCCATCTTGCACAAACAGAAAAATTTCTCATTAATTTTCCACCAAAAAAAATCCTAAAAGCTTTAAACAAATCAGCTTATTTTAAATAAAAAAGGTTAGAAACATCACGATAGCTACGTACAAAATATATATCTGTACACTCTACTTAACATTCTAAGTAAAGGTATCTTTGAAACTTTTTTGCTATTACACAGTATTAGTACCATACTCTGTAATGAGCACAGAAGGAATATAAGAACTTTTGTGCTTCGTACATTATAAAATCATGTTCAAAATGCTATAAACATTTTGCTTAGAAGGATTTGAAAAATCCTACTTAATGACTTCTTAAGTCATTGGACTAATTTTTTTTAAAAAAACTTTTAAAAAGATATTTAAAGATATGGCTCATTAGCCGACAACCAATTAGTAAATGGGCAAAAGTTACAAACAGAAATTTCATTGAAGAGGATAAACGGATGGCAAAAAAAAGAAGCATGTAAAAATGTTCAACATCATTATTAATTAGGGAAATGCAAATTAAAACCACAGTGAGATATCACTACACATCCATCAGAATGGCTAAAATAATAGTGACAACACCAAATGCTGGTGACCATGTAGAGAAACAGGATCACTCACACTTTGCTGGTGGGAATGTAAAATGATACAGCTACTCTGGAAAACAGCTTGGCAGTTTCTTATAAAGATAAATTGGTATCTTTTTTCCCTAAGCAATACAGATACATGTCTAGACATAGCCATTTTATAACAGACCCAATTTACAATAAAGGGGAGAAAGACTATAGATATGGAGTAACAGAGAAGTTCAGAAATATCTGATTTTGCAGGCTCCTGTCTCTATCCTTCCTACTCCCAAGATCATTCCTTGTTCCTTTAGAACAAAGATCCCATGAGAATATGGTGATGATACAGGGAGTGATTTAGAATAGATGCTGTTGACAAAATATTTATGGCTATGAGGCTCCAAAATTTAAAAAACCAACATGATTTTGAATCACCTGTTTACCTTTTTGAGATTACCCATTTTGACTGGCTTTAACTCGATGACCAGGCTTTGGGTATGTGAAATGATTTGGGGACCAGGTAGGTCATAAACGTCCAAGGTGTGTTTGAGGCCTTTAACTCTTATTGAAAAAACATGATCTAAATTTCCCAAAGGGATTCAGATTCCTTTAGGATGGAGTCAAGCCTTCTACGCTATCTCTGGGATAACTCTAGAATCACTTAAAGTCAAAGAACTCCAGGGTAGCGCTACATCTCCCCTCAAAAAATTACAAAGCTCTTGCCAGACTCCTGGGCTGGATTATTTTATTTTTTGTTATTATTTTTTTCTCTTATGAAGTTGTGATTTGATGGACTATTTTAAAGTAATGACTGGTCCCCAGTATAAGTACAGAAGGGACTACTTATAAAGTGTCTATCTTACAGCACCAGAGTGTTTGGCACTTTTAAGATTCAATCATTTTGTCATCTGCAGTCAAATATATAAAATCTGTAAATAAAAAAGCTTCAATTATACCCCCCAATGCAACTAGGTACATTTATAGATGCATATCTCTACACAAATACATAAACATATGAAGAATTTTAAACAATCTGAGGATTCTAGCTCTTATAACAAAGCAGTCCTTCTTAATTGAACAGAAACATATTTTACTTGCAACAAATATAAACTGCTCCCTATCAATAAATGTAGTAACTAACATCAAGGACAAAAATGTATATGCAAACACTGCACTTACAAACATGAAGTAAAAATTTATCCCAAAACTAGGAAAGCAAAATGTTAAGTTCTGGGGCAATATACATGGTTTCTGCTTTTAGGGAGCTTCCAGTCTGGTCAAGGTTTGCACAGAAAGCAGATAAAATTGAGTGATCATCTCCTTTGTTCAGAGATGAAGAGAAAGCAAAGAAGCAGATCAATCAAAGATGATCTGTAGAATACATTAATCCTATACTGAAATCTTGGACCTACTACAGTAATTAAGACCACAGAAATTACAGAGGTGGAGCTGAATGGATAAAAACATCAGAAGACAATTACATGAGATTTTTTTTCCTCATTAACCAACAAAGTATTATAGAAATTTTATTTATTTTAAGATACTACTACCTGCTTTTGATAACAACCATTTCCTAAGGTAAAATGGGGCAGAGAGAAAGGAATATGACATTGTATTCACTGAGTCTTTGATTTTCTCCTACAGCCTCTATCAATGATTCTTAATTGGGGGCAATTTTGCCTCCCAGGGTGACAATGTTTGGAGACATTTTTGGCCTTAACAACTAGGGGGATGTTACTGGTAGCTAGAGGGCAGACAGAGGTCAGGGATTTGCTAAACATCCTATAATGCACAGCATAGCACCCCAAAACAAAGAATTATCCAGTCTAAAATATGAATGTTGAGGTTGTGAAACCATGTCATGGTTGGATATAAAAGATTTAAAAATCAGTAAGTCTACAATATAAAAGCAGTTAGTACTACTTTAAGATGGAATGTACAGAAACATTTTCCTCCTTGATGAGACAGATGGAGACCTCCTAAAAATATCTGATAGATCCATATGGAATAATAAAACATGCTGAGAAATAGTAGCACAAATTTTTTCAAACTCTAAATATTAAACATACAAACGAAAAATAAAGTTGAAAGATAGAAAGGACATTTTTTTTGCTCAATTGATTTTGACTATCAACTGTTTCTACAACCACAAAAGCAAATGTGGTCATGTTTCTGATTTTGGTTAAATCTGAAAAAAGATTTTCTAAACTGTGTCACTAAAAATGTCCAGAAATATTAAAAATGAAAGATTAGATTTTAGATTCACAAAAGGAAAAAGCAGCTGATTCTTGAAGAGATGCACAATTCCAATGAGAGATATTCAAAGTTATCTTCCCTCATTATCTAAAAGATATTCTTATCCTTTATTTTGTGGTTATATGTTGGGAGAGAAGAATGTGGAAAAGAAATGAACAAACTTTTAGGTATTAATAATATTATAATTCAGTATAGCCCAATACAGAAAGACAGAATTATTTCATATGAAATCAGACCCACTGAGAAGCAGAATCTATAACAGTAAAACAACAAAGCAGCTTTCATATGATTTTGATAGGAAAGCCTTTAACTGGCCACTAAACTTTGTAAAAAGGATGTAAAAAAGAGAAAGAATGAAAAGAATATTATCTACATATGAGATTTGACTTACTACGGTAAATAAAAACACTTCCATTTAACAAAAATATTTCCAAATCTTAATTAGTGGGGTTAATGATACTATATATTTTCTACAATGCCTTCATCAAAAAACTTTTAATAATTTAAGAAAACACTTGAAGTTTCCTGAAATGGAATTTGTAGAAAGTGCAATTTAACTGTCAGGTTCTATCTTATTGGTGTCCAAAATGAACGCATATGACAGAAGAACAAAATTCTCTGCAACAGTCTTTCCTTCAGTTACATTATTATGTGACAGCTAGTTTTATAACAGAAGGACTTCATGTGATAAATCCTGACCAAGAGGGAAATAAATTCATTATTGCTGCATATCCAAATGGAACTTATCCCAAATGTAGGGAGGGGCAAATAACATGGGAACAGGTTAACTGCCTTAGGACAATTCTATCCCTGGCCTGAAGCTACTCACAACCCTTACTCCTCTAAATTGTTTCTAGGAAGAAAGCTTGAGAATGTGAGACTGTCCCTGCTCCTCTCCCTGGGTCTCTGGCTCAGTGGCCTTAGGGCAATCCTTAGCATGGACACATTCTCATCAATTCTAACAGCACTACACATTATCTCAGAGAGATGAAGAGCCTAGACAAGCATCAAAAAGATACATGGGCCAGGCACAGTGGCTCATGCCTGTAATCCTAGTACTCTGGGAGGCCAAGGCGGGAGGATCACTTGAGATCAGGAGTTCAAAACCAGCCTAAGCAAGAGTAAGACGCCCATCTCTACAAAAAATAGAAAAATTAGCTGGGCGTGGTGGCATGCGCCTATAGTCCCAGCCTACTCAGGAAGCTGTGGCAGAAGGATCGCTTGAGCCCAGGAGTTTGAGGTTGCAGTGAGCTATGGTGATGCCACTGCACTCTAATTCAGGCAGCAGAGTGAAAGCCTGTCTCAAAACAAAAAAAACAACAAAAAACCCCACAAAGATACATGGACAACTAAAACACTCCAATGAAGGCAATTCTTAAGTCACCAGTAAATTTGGACACTTCTTCAAACTAAGCTCTATCAATTAGGCACTTAATAAAAACAAAAGACATTTATGCAAGCTTCTCAACAACTAAGAAAGGTAACAGAAGAAAGGCAAGATTTATTTTAACTGCTGCAATTTGTAAGAAAATCTTATACTTTAGCCAGAAGTTTTTGAAAGAAGTGCTATTTGAGAAGGAAAATAAATGGTATTTTTCTGTTCCTTAAAAATCAACATCCTTTTTAGTTCATTAACTAAAATTAGTTTTTCAGCATTTTTCAACATATAAATAGTGCTCAGATTTTAGTTGAACAAGAAAGAATTAAGGCAGTGGCTTTAAGCTCAATAAACGAAAGCACTGACTAACAAACAAGCTTATTTGAGAGGGACATGCTGAGCTCCTATTTGGATACAGCATTGAAAAACTATGGCTTTAACTATAAAATATTAATATTTCAAAATTCCACATCTTCTCAGTTATCCTTTCTTTTTAGGTCTTCAAATAGCTGACTTATTTTAAAGAATTAAAGAAATACTTTCCACATAATTTTGGAACAAAATGTGAATGGTGCTTGACCCAGAACTATCAGCTCAGATGGTAAACTATTATGTTCCTGTGTTCCATTGACCCAGTATAAAAAGGAAAAGGACCCATATTGTCAAAATATGGTTGAAAATGGCTAATGTCCTTAGGAATTTGCTACAAAACAGAAGAAATAAAGTTTTAAGGTACTGCTGCCTTCCTTACAATCTTACAAAGGTTTGGCAAAAAAGTAATAGTTGTTTTTGTTTTTTTAAGAAGCAAAGCTTTTTATCTCAGGTGGTAAAGTTCATTTTAAATCTGTCATCGTCATATTGGGTATCCCTGAGCTTTGTCTCCTCTGCACATCATATAAACAAGTCATCCATGGTTTCGATCATTTCATTTAGTGTCATGTCTTGTTATACCAATTCATGGATCGTTTCACGGCTTTGACCCAGTTTTCCATATTCATTTCATATTCTTGACATTTCTTCTGTGGCTTGAAAACTATTTCACTTTGCCTTAATTTCTTTAGTTCCTCCTTGTCAGTCCAAAACCCTATAGAAGAAAAAATTATTCTAAAATTTTAAGGCAAATAAAATTTTAAGTCCATAAAGTTTGTCCAGAAACCTATGTGAGTACCTGGTGGTACAAAGACAAACAATTACTATTTTAAAACAAAACCCAAAATGTTTTATGGTTTTTGAATTTTGTTAGATTGACCATTCCTGGAAATAAATACACTGGATTTAAAAATCTTTTGATTTCTAACTTACAGCTTTATTTCTGTGTGGCAGGGTATTATTAATGTATCACTTCTAAAGCAGCCACACTCTGTCATCAATTAATTTGATGACTTCCTATTAAAAAACATCCAAGTGAGAAATAGTATGTTTTCTTTTTATATAATTAAAACAAAAATAAATTAAGATTCTTGTTATATATCTTGAGGTAGGTAGCAACTCCCTGGGACATGTATAAAATTTAAAGTTGGGAATTAATATAAAAGTTTCTTTTTCAAATTGTAGCATTTCATACATTCGTACAAGTTATTTAAATTCCAATTCAAGACAATATCGTAGTTCTAGCATATCTTGTTCTTTGCAAAGAGAATCATGTGATTTATAATAAAAAGCAGCAAGAGAACATTTATAACTATGATCGTAAGCAGTCTGAAATGACACAGATGTCTTGCTAATAAGCTCAACATATCCCACCTGCTTAGAGGCCCCTCTCACCTATTTTGAAGTACTAACATAGTCACAAGTCTTCATGAAGTACATTTTCTCTTACCAATAAAACTGGCATATTAAAATGTTTTCCTAAAACTTTCTGTCAGGTCACATTGTTTTCATTTACAAAGTCAGCATTTTAAATTATTAATTTATAGAAGTTTCGAAAAGACTGAAACTAATTTTCATCAGTACACTACATTAGATAAATCTAGTAATGAAAATAAATGTTTCTTCAAATCTTTATTTCCAGAATTTATTATTTACATTTTAAGGCATATATATTTTTGAAAATCATTTTATGAAATATGTATAGAACAGATCAGTTTCTTGGGTAAATTCTGAAAATAAAGAGGACGTACATAGTCTTCAGGTCTCACATTTCTGAGACAAAAACAAAAGTTTGAAATTAAATATAGATATAATGAAGTAGATAAAACTCAAGCCACTATGTTTTGTGTAAGAATAACCTGCATGTATTTATGTACTGTATTTTAAGTGTTCAAGAGAATCTGACATATTTAGCCTTATAAGGTGAAAAGTATAGAAGAATTTGATTAACCTTATAAATATCAGAATGTTTGTAAGAACTTGGTTTATTAGAATTATAGGCTTCATTTATTGAATTTGCAAGAGTTGTTTAAGTATTTGAGATTCTCCTTGTTATAATTTTAGGTTTATACAATCAGGTAGCTGAAATTATTAAAAATAAAATCAACTATATTAAATTTATAGGAGCTGGAATATACAAAGGACTTTAAATTACAAATGGACTGATTATTTAAAGAAAAGCTTATTTTCTTCACCTTGAATTAATCAAACATTAATCAATGAACAAATGAAAGTGATAGTTTTAGTTTAATTCAAAATTATCAGATTTTTAGCAGAATAAAGTTTAAGCTGAATTTATCAAGATTTCATGCTTTGTGGATTTTTAACTATAATATACTAAACATTAGCCTAAAACTTTTAAATGTAAAATATCCTGTTTTGCACAAAACACTCCCCTCACATACAGAAATACATTAAAATATTCCCAGTGTCCCAAAGCATCATCTGCTTTCTAGGGAGCCCCCTAATTGGCATCCCCATCTCCATTCTTTATTCCTCCTCACTAATCCTTTCACTAATTGTCAAAATGATCTGTTCAAACGCAGATCTTTCCATGAATCTCACTGGCTTAAAATTCCTCAGTTGATCGAATCCAAATTTCTTTTTATATATATATATATATATATATATATATACACTTTTTTCCCTCAACTGCCCGTAACCCCAAATTCCTCTCTCTTTTTTTTTGGAGAGTAGGTCTCATTCTGTTGCCCAGGCTGGAGTACAGGAGTGCAGGAGTGCAGCGGCATAATTATAGCTCACTTCAGGGCTCCAGCAATTCTCCTGCCTCTGCTTCCCAAGTAACTGAGACTACAGGTATGCCCCATTATGCCCAGCTGATTTTTCTGTTTTTCATAGAGATGAAATCTTGATATGTTGCTCAGGCTAGTCTCGAACTCCTGGCCTCAAGCAATCCTCCTGCCTCGCCCTCCCAAAGTGCCAGGATGACAGGCGTGAGCCATTGTACCTGGCCCCAAATTCCTCTTTATGAGGAGTCGCCACTAGTGGACCTCTATGTACCTCTCCAACCTCCCCTCTTACTTTCACCCTATCAGGACTTCCCATAATTGGCCAGTGCCTTTGCATAAACCACTTCCTCTATTGAACTACCCATCTCTCATCCTTCCCTCACCTGGTCGTGTGCTAACCCTTTAAAATTGAGTTATATGTCCCCATCCTCTGGGAAGCCTACACCATTTGTTTATTATGCTATAGCTGTTCACTGAGTTTATCAAACATGTTTAATAATTGCTTGCCTTACCTGTCTGCTCCCACCAGGGATCAAGGACTATGGCTTTTAACCTCTTTATTCCCAGCAGTAACTGTCATGTAACAGGTACTCAACAAACATTGTTCAATAAATAATATAATGAAGGGGTTTCTAATGCCAAAGACAAGCCTACTGACAAAGATTCCCTCCTTGAGCAAACTAGTGTCTCTTCTGAGCTTTTTTTCAAGTAGGCCTCAATTTTTGGACTTCCATGTTCATCTCTGTATTATCTAATTTTAGCAATAATCCTACTATGTCAGTAGCCAGAATCCCCTATCCTCAGTATCTGCTCACCCTCATGATTTCATCCTCCACCATCTCCCAAGTGATGTCTGATCACCCTGGCCTGCCTTCAGCAAGAATCCTGTTAGGTCAGTTTAGCCAGAATTTCCCCTTACCCTATGTTTCCTCTCGGTAATTTTCCACCTACTGACCATCATCCTGTTCCTTAGCTATAAATTCCCACTTTTCCTTGTTGTGTTCAAAGTGGAGCCTATTATCTCTCCCCCACTACCACAGCCTGCTGAAGTAGTTCCTATATTTACCTTGATAGTCCCCCCAAGTAAAGTCTGCCTTACTGTCCTTTAACAAGTGTCACTGAATAATTTTGTTCTTTAACACTACCCAGAAAGCTTACCCAGAGACCCTCCCTTGCTAGAGACCAAAGCAGCTGAGAGTTAATTGTCCTCATCTTGTACTTTTTCTGACTGAAGGAGTAAAGTAAGGATGGAAGAGGCACAACCAGACCCACCAACAAAGAAGGTCACAGGATACATTGTGAACAATATGCGTATGTGTATGGAACTTAATGGACACCACGGCTTTCTAGATCTTCTCTATAATTTTGAGATTTGAGAGGAGAAGAAAAGTTCATATATACTATAAGAAAAGTTTACAAGAAAGCTCTCATATTTATAAAATCCACACATACCAACAGCAAGACCAGCTAAAGAAGCTGCACCTAAGCATGACATGTCAACGTGGACAGGTCTGTCTATATTCTCATTAATCAAGTCTGAAGTCATCTGCATGACAAAATCATTCTTACAAACTCCTCCGTCTGCCCTGCAGGGAGAAAAATAAGAGAGATAAATTACTACAACAAAAGCATCATTAATTCTTTTTAAGTGGGCCACATATTTTCTTAAATCCTTGACTTCATTTTATAAGTTTAACTTTTTAATTCCAAAATTATATCACTTAGCATTGATCTGATGCCTTACTGGGTAATAAACATTTTTCCTCATTCCTGCCATCAATTTTCCCACCTGCCCCATTTGTCTTGGGACTACTTCAAACTAGGCCAAGTATAATAAACAAAGACAACATAAAAATTCATCTGGACCTCACAGGAAAAAAAGTCAAGAAATTTGATGCTTCCTTGCCAAAAAACAGCTACACACCCAAAAAAGGGGATTTTAAAGATTTATATAATACACAGATGGGTGCCAAGATGTTTCCAAATTTCATAAATCTGTAATTTGCTTTCCTTTCCTCTCCAAATTCCTACAACCAAGAATTTTGTTGCAAAGTAGCTAAGCATAAGTTCTTTTTGAAATCCTGAATAATCACAATGATGCAAATACTAACAGCAGCTACCACTTACTTCTAATTTCTAATTAAATCTGTTAGAAACAAAGTTTACATACCTAATTTTTGTTATAGGAATACGGATCTCTTTCTGCATCATCTCGTATAATTGTTTGTTTCTAATAAAAAAACAAGATAACCATTTAGAAGAAATTTATATCATAATAATTCTCCATTTTACTTGATATTTATAAAATATGCAAAAGAATAATATTAAAGAAAAATATTGTGCCAAATGGACGCCATCTTCAGTGGTCTACAACCTTTTTGGTACCAGGAACCAGTTTCATGGAAGACAATTTTTCCACGTTTGGGGGTGGGGGGCGGGGAGTAGGCGGAGCTCAGGCAGTGATGCCAGTGATGGGGAGCGGCTGTAAATACATACAGGTGAAGCTTCATTCATCCACAGCTCACTTCCGGCTGCGTAGGTACCCGCATCCCCGCCCCCGCCCGCCATTCCCTAAGATTCATGGAAGACAATTTTCCACAGAGCTGGGTGGGTTGGGAGGGCGGCAGTGGAGGCTGGGGAGCTGTGTCGCCCAGTTCCTAACAGGCCACGACCACTACCAGTCCACGGCCCAGAGATAGGGACCACAGATTTAACTGATGCCCAGATAAGCAAGAAACTCAGGCACTTGGGTTTTCCACCTTCATACAAGAGAGTATAATTTTTATTTAACAACTAAATTTAATCTATTACCATTATGTAAAGAAAAATTTAAAGCAGGCATCTATTTAATAGATAGCTATTAAAATGACATACCATACATAGCATCTAATGGAATTCAGCAAACATATAAATGATCATTTTGTAATCACAGAAAATTTTATCTTAAACATTATAAACATTCCATATTTTTTTTTTTTTGAGACAGAGTCTTACTCTGTCATCCTGGGTGGAGTGCAGTGGCATCATCATAGCTCACTGCAACCTCAAACTCCTGGGCTCAAGCAATCCTTCTGCTGCAACCTCCCAAGTACCTGAAGACTACAGGCCTATGCCACCACCCCCAGCTAATTTTTTTCATTTTTAGTAGAGACAGGGTCTTGCTCTTGCTCAGACTGGTCTCAAACTCCTGACCTCAAGCGATCCTCCTGCCTTGACCTCCCAGAGTGTTAGGATTATAGGCATGAGCCACTGCGCCAGGCCAACATTTCATATAAATGACAGCCACATTTTAAATTTTAATAATCTATATTTGTTCCATAACAAAAAGATCACAGGGAAATATGCATAAAGAATAATTCTGATCATTCAATCTTTTGAGTATAACAGAAGCATTATTTGAATTCTACTTCATGAATAAGGACAATAACCCTTTGAAAATCCAAATTTTGAACCCTGTATGCTTAAGAAGTTGAATATTTTAAAAAATTATTCAATTTTCAGATATCAAAGCTAAGTGGTATTAGTGCTACTAAATACGGGGAAAAATAAGAGATACCAAGGAAATTGGCAACAAGAACACATTTTTTTTTCATTCATTCATTCATTTATGAAACAGAGTCTCACTCTGTTGCCCAGGCTAGAGTGGATGGCAACAGCCTTGCTCACAAGCAACCTCAAACTCCTGGGCTCAAGCAATCCTCCTGCCTCAGCCTCCTGAGTAGCTGGGACTACAGGCACTTGCCACCCTGTCTGGCTAATTTTGTTTCTATTTTTAGTTGCCCAGCTAATTTTTTTTCTACTTTTAGTAGAGATAGGGTCTCGCTCTTGCTCAGGCTGGTCTCAAATTCCTGAGCTCAAACAATCCTCCCGCCTCAGCCTCCCTAAATATTAGGATTACAAGTGTGAGCCACCACACCTGGCCAACAAAAACAAATTTTACCATACATTATATTAAACTAAAAGTATACATTAAAGAATTTAATTAAAATTTTTAAGTGTTCAATTTAGCAGCAAATTAATAAAGGAAATGGCAATAGTGTATGAGGAAGGGGAAGTTTATGACAGGTTTTCATACCTGAAAGCTATTGACTCCAATATTGCTCGTACGAGATGGTATTTACTGGTAGAAGGCTTCAAACCCATGAAAGAGGCACATGCCCAGGGGTCATTTAATGGAGCCTAAAGTAAGAGATAGTAATAATATATTATTATTGCTCTAAATTATATCCATAGACTTGAGGAAATATTACATGCTAAAAACATACCTATGTTAGAAGAAAAGAATGCTTATTTATTAATAAATTACTTAATAAATTAATAATTATTAACGAATCAAATGATAGCCCAAACATTATGTTAAATATTAGGGAATAATTTTAACAGTATTTTAAAAAGGTTAAGTCATAGTTATAGCACTTAGCTAGACCTTCCGTTTGAGCTCATACCAAGAAAAGGGTCTAAAGCATTTATTAACAAATTAAATGCCATTCTTTATAAATGTGGAAAATGAAAAGCAATCACTGAAATTCCTTTCTCCAACTGTAAAGTTTTTACACTAAAATTGTTTACTACACAGAGTGGCTTTTTGAAGATATAGGTTTAGACTTAAGATAAAAAAAATCCAATAATGCCAAAAATTTGCTTTCCCATTGTCATAACTTAAACCAAATATGTTGTCAGAAATTAATACTACATTCTTTATCTTAGCTTAATAATCTCAACGCCTTATATCAGAAATGATCCAGCCTAATACCTGTCTTTAAAAGACACAAAATCTTTGGCTGAAGTATGTACAGTTGCCCTTGAACAACACAGGCCCACTTACATGCTGGTTTTCTTCTGCCTCCACCACCCCTGCGACAGCAAGACCAACCCTTCCTCTTCCTCCTCTTCCTCAGCTTACTCAGTGTGAGGACAAGGAGGATGAAGGCCTTTACGATGTTTCACTTCCACTTAATGAATAGTAAATATTCCTTTTCTCTTCCTTTTGATTTTCTTAACATTTTCTTTTCTCTATTTTACTTTATTGTAAGAATACATCATGTAACATATGCAAAATATGTGTTAATCGACTATTTATGTTATTGGTAAGGCTTCCAGTCAACAGAAGGCTATTAGTGGTTAAGTTTTGGGGGAGGCAAAAGTTATATGCAGGCCATGTGCAGTGGCTCATGCCTGTAATCCTAAACTCTGGGAGGCTGAGGCAGGTGGATAGCTTGAGCTCAGGAGTTCAAGACCAGCCTGAGCAAGAGCAAGACCTAATCTCTACTAAAAATAGAAAAAATTAGCCACGTGTGGTGGTGGACACCTGTAGTCCCAGCTACTCGGGAGGCTGAAGCAGGAGGACTGCTTTAGCCTAGGAGTTTGAGATTACAGTGAGCTATAATGATATCTCTGCACTCAAGATGGGGCAACAGACTGAGACACTGTCTCCAAAGAAAAAAAAGTTATATGCAGATTTTCAACTGTATGGGGTGAGCCTCCCCAGTACCATCAGCCAACTAGGAACAGCAGGACTCAACAAAGTTCTGTTTGGCACCCTGAGCAAACCTAGTAGTGTCCGGCCAATGCACAGATCTACCTGCCCCATGATCCTTGTCACCACTGGGATCTCAGCCAAATCTGATGGGGATTTGTAGGATGGTTAATAACAACAGGCCTCCTGTCTTTATCAATCTAGACCCTGAATACAAGCTCCACTGCCTCTTGTGTATTCCCATTGCCATAATATTTTGTGCTATCCTGTGAAGCAGTATGGCAGAATGGAGTCTGAATGCCTGGGTTTCAAAACCAGCTCTGCTACTCACTACCTGTGTAAGACTGGGCAAGAGATTTAACTGAGATCTAAATCTCAGTTTCCTTAGGTTCAGAATAGGAGTGCTTTCTTCCTTGCTGAGTTACTGAAGATTAAATGAAATAATGCATATAAAGAACTTAGGACAGTGCCTGATACAGTAAGTATTCACAAGCTAGCTGCCACTACCATTATTATTTTATTATTAATCCTTATCCATACCCTTCACACTACTACTGACTTTCTTCATAACCTTTTTACTGTGCCTTCTGAACTCTTTTTCTATTGTAAATAAACTTCTCTTAACCTCTTCCAAGGAGTTCCCTCTACTCATTTTGCGGTTGCTATAGCAAACTTGGCTCTGTGTTGCAAAAATGGCTTCAGTTAGGCCGGGCGCAGTGGCTCACCCCTGTAATCCTAGCACTCTGGGAGGCCGAGGCGGGAGGATCACTCAAGGTCAGGAGTTCAAAACCAGCCTGAGCAAGAGCGAGACCCCGTCTCTACTAAAAAAAAATTAGAAAGAAATTAATTGGTCAACTAAAAATATATAGAAAAAATGAGCCAGGCATGGTGGCGCATGTCTGTAGTCCCAGCTACTCAGGAGGCTGAGGCAGGAGGATTGCTTGAGCCCAGGAGTTTGAGGTTGCTGTGAGCTGGGCTGATGCCTTGGCACTCTAGCCCAGGCAACACAGTGAGACTCTGTCTCAAAAAAAAAAAAAAACACTTAAAAGAGGATTAAAAGAACTAGTTTAAGCTTTCCCAAAACAGTAATTTTGTTCATAATAATATACTTGAAAAGTTTTTTTTAAAAAAGTCTGTGTAACAATATTCTAAAATCTAAGGCAGTATCACAAATCTTTCCATTAAATACAAAGTTAAATGTTACAAAATCAAATCTTTTACTAAGTTCTCTTTTTGATTAGGCTAAGGAACAAATATTCTATCACAACAATTAGCAAAAAGAGATTTTGATTTTTAAAAAAGTTAACAAAACTTACAAATACAACTGTAAAATATATGCGTACATATACATGTGTACATGGATGTGGTATATATGTACCTTGACATTATTTTTCTAATTCTCAGTTGTACACTTCCATTCTTTACATTCTTGTAAAGAATATCAATCAACTGATATATGTCGCCCACTGGGAAATGGCTATTTTAGGTCATGATAAGGTAATCCTAGGATCTTACATACAAGTTCTGTGATAAACCTGTCAACTCTTAGGTTCCACAGGGATAGAGTTCTAAGCAGAAGCCAACTGAATTCTATAAGTAAAAGCCAAACCAGCAGGGTCACACTCAGGAACATGCTGCTCTCTCATGGAATTCATGCCAGGTCAGAGCATAACTTCTCAGCCCTAGAATGCACCTTTCATCTTAGTTCTGTTCAGTGCCCAAATTTTCAGGTAACAGAGTGGTAGATACATAATTTTGAATATGGTGGAAGGAGAAAAATGTCTATAATTATCATTAAACTTTTTCTAAAAAAATACCTGTAATCCACTAAAAGATGGAACAAAATAAACTCCTTCAGAATCTTCCAAACTTTTGGCCATTTTCTCAGTCTCAGCAGCATCTGTGAAAAGATCTACAAAAACAAACAACACCACAAAAACCCTAAAACAAAATGAAGAGGTTGGAGAGGGACAAACAGAATTATGTTATATGACTAGTACTTACCTGCATTCACATTTATTATGAATATAATGTAAAAGGTCACTCACTTCAAAGGGTCAACACAAAGGCCATTCTGAGTTCTCACACTGCATAGGTTTATGAGCCCATAGAAGGGACAAGGGACAAGAGAGACAAGAAGGCTCTCCTCGATAGGCTCTTTATGCAGCAGGCTTTACTTTTTCCTTTAAAGACATTTGGGCAGTTTAAAAAATCAATTCTATGTACAATTTTTGGCATTAAAAAAAGATAAGTGTTTTATCTGATATTAGTTTTCTGATATTAGTTTTCTGATAAAAGTATCATCTACTTATAACACTTAGGAGAATCAACTGAAAAGCTACTCCATCTAGTGAGTGCAATAAGGGGCCAATAACAAATAAATACACTAAAAGTCAATTTTTAAAAAACAAACAAAAAATCAAGACTTAACTCATTCAGTAAACTTTTTACTGAAATATATAATATACATACAGAAAAATGCATAAATCCTAAAACTATACCTACATTTTCACAGTAGGAACACACTCAGGTAACCCACATCCAGATAAAGATATAAACCTCTTCCATTCAAGATCATGCTTGTGACATTCATTCTTACCCCTAAATAGTATTCCATTATGTGACTATATACAATTTATTAATCTATTCTACTGCTGATATATATTTGGATAGTTTCCAGTGTTTGGCTGATATAAATAAGCCACATTGAAAACTCACGTACATGATTTTTGGTGGAGATATATATCTCCACCAAACACACACACACACATGAGATATATATATATATATATATTCCTGTTTGTTAATACCAAGGGATGGAATTGCTAGTTCTAAGGTCTTCACACTTAGGACTAGCTTTAATAGATATTGTCAAATATTTTTTCAAAGTAGCTGTACCAACTTAAGGCTCCTGCCAGCAGCATGAGAGTTCCAGTTATCCCATATTCTAACCAATAATTAATACTATGTTTTTCATTTCAGCTATCATGACAGTATTGCATGGCAGTCTGATTTCGCATTTCCCTCTTGACTAATAAAGTTGACTACCTTTTCATTAGCCATTTGGAGGTCCTTGTTTGTGAAGTGATTCTTGGATGAGCATGTACAACTTACAGCGTAGATCAGATGAAAAAGCTTAGGAATCAGCCATAATAAATATTGCTGGCTTTAGATAAGCTTAATTAAGCTTTTTGTATTCATTATAAGACTTGTTATACTTATAATGAATAATTGGTTAAAGAAAGACAATTAAGGAGCACCTCTGTTAAAACTCATGTTAATGAGGATCATTCAATAACTATAAATTTTACTCAGATGGACAGTTATCAGATCCATGTTTCATTCATGTATTCAAAATGTCCAGATAATACATCAAAATATCTCTAGCACTTCAAAAATAGTGTTAAAAAGAAAATATTGGTTTTAAAATCTATACTTTTTAAAAATCATGTCCAAATATCTATACAAGATGTGGAAAACATACTAGACAGATAACTGAGGAAAGTTTTGGCAACAAAGACACAGGAAAAAAAGATCTATCTTATTCACATTCTTCACTGTTTGTTCCATCCCCTATTTGAATTATTTCTCTAAATAATCTTCTACTTAAACTGTTCCCAAATGAGCTTACTGATGAAATGTATTTTAGAACTTCCATCCCCAAACCCTGGGCAGCAGACCAGTACCAGCTGGCGGCCTCTTAGGAACCAGAGTACACAGCAGGAGGTAAGCAGCGGTAGGAGAGAGAGCAAAGCTTCATCTGTATTTACAGCCTTTTCCCTCTGCCGCCTGAGCTCCGCCTCCCGTCAGATTAGTGCTGGCATTATATTCTCATAGGAGCTCAAACCCTACTGCAAACTGTGCACGTTAGGGACCTAGGTTGTGGCTCCTTGTGAGAATCTAATGCCTGGTGATCTGCGGTGGAGCTGAGGCAGTGATGCTAGTGCTGAGGAGCAGCTGCAAACACATATCATCATTAGCAGAAAGGCTTGACTGCACAATAAATGTAATGTGCTTGAATCATCCCAAAACCACCCTTGCCCCAGGTCCATGGAAAAACTGTCTTCCATGAAACTGGTCCCTGGTACCACAAAGGTTGGGGACCACTGTTTTAGAATAAGCACATTCCACTCTGTCTCTCCCACTGAATGCAACTAAGAATCCTGGATGGAATGCACAGAAAAGCTATCTGAGGACTCTAAAGAAAAAGCTAGCAGGCAGACAGGAATGATTTTTTTTAAACTCTTGCATGTGAAATTAACTGTTCTGCTTTTTCCTTGCATCTTCTGGGAAGGAGTAAAATTAATAAAAGGTGTAACTAAAAGAGAAGAAATACGTAACCTATATATTTTATTTCTGATAATCCAGAGTTATCTAAAGATACATGTCCAGAATATTAGAACACATTTAAGAAGGAAGACACTTTTAAATGATAAAGAGCCTTGACATTAACATTTTTTGTTATTAAGTCATCTTATGCTTATAATATGTTGGCTCATAAAATTATTACTTCATTGTATTGTCCACTATTGCCCAATTAGAGACAGAAATTATTTCAGGAGTTTCACAGCGCTTTGCCCTGAAGGAATATGTGAACGTGCTAGTTTGCATGTCAAAGGCTGCCTCGCCTTGGGAGAGTGTCTCAAAGGTCCAGTAGCGGCTGTATTCCAAGAAGCACTGCAATTTCTAATCTGTGGTTTTCGCTTACTTTGAATGACAAAGCAGGTCTGCGTGGAGCCACGGGATGAGAGCTGAACAAAGAGTGCCCGCCCCTAGAGGGACACCTGTGGTTAAAAGCAATTAGCCTAAAGAGCCAAGTTCCTGCTTACTCCTGACTGTCTGTCTCAATCCACAATAACTAGATAAAGAAATCTGGAGCCACTATATCTCTGTGTTACCCCTCTGTTAAGTGATAGCTATCTCTTAGAACTTAGAAGTTTGTCTTTGAAAGATTTTGTAACCGTTTGTTCACATAGATAGAGTTGATTAAGGAATCTTTAGAAGCCCTTTGAAA
>CAUYRT010050496.1:0-55162 GCA_963574885.1 Lepilemur ruficaudatus
AGGGTTGTTTGATTTTTTCTTGCTGATTTTCCTGAGTTCTAAATAGATTCTAGCTATCAGCCCTTTATTGGATGTGTAGCAGGGTACCTGATTTTTGACAAAGGTACAAAAGCAAATAAGCTGAGGAAAGGCAGGCTTTTCAACACATGGTAATGGAATAACTAGATAATCATTTCTAAATAAAATGAACTTGACTCCATACCATGTACCACACAGAGAAATTAACTCAAAATGCATTAGATGTAAATGTAGAACCTAAAAATATAAAACATCTACAAGGCAGATATTTTTAGTATCTTCAAATTAGTCACAGCCCAAATGTCCATTAATAGGCAAATGGATAAAATGTATTATGTTTGTGTAATGTCATACAACTCAGCAATAAAAAGAAATCAACTATTAAAACATAAAAAAACACAGATTAATCTCAAAATACTATTGATAAGTGAAATTAACAAGACCAGAAAGAGTATACACTATATACTACTTGTATTTTATAAAATTCTTTTAAAAGACAAACTAATCTGTAGCAATAGAAAGCAGGTCAGTGATTGTCAGGGCAGGACAGTGAGGGAGGACTGAGAGGTGGAGATTATGAGGGACATTAGAAAACTTGGAAGGTGATGGATATAGTTACTGTCTTGATCATAGTGATGGTTGGTTTCATAGGTGTTTCATATCAAATTGTGTCAAACTTATTAAATTGTACATTGTAAATTTGTACAATTGACTGTATGTCAACTATACCAAGATAAAAAATGGAAGAAAAACCATATGTGGGCTCACGCCTGTAATCCTAGCACCCTAGGAGGCTGAGGCGGGAGGATCACTCAAGATCAGGAGTTCGAAACCAGCCTGAGCAAGAGCGAGACCCCATCTCTACTAAAAATAGAAAGAAATTAATTGGTCAACTAAAAACATATAGAAAAAATTAGCTGGGCATAGTGGTGCATGCCTGTAGTCCCAACTATTCGGGAGGCTGAGGCAGAAGGATTGCTTGAGTGCAGGAGTTTGAGGTTGCTGTGAGCTAGGCTGACGCCACGGCACTCTACTCAGGGGAGTAAGACTCTGTCTCAAAAAGAAAAAAAAAAAACATACGTGGATGTATCTTCTCTGCATATAATGTCCAAGTTGTAGCCGTCCGCCCGGTATATCCCATGATGACCTTAATGTGCATGAGCACATCTCTCAGCTCCTCCAAAACCAGAAGCTCACCTCCCTGACTGGCTCTCCCGTGGCTGGACAAAGTACACCTGCCACTGTCATAAGCCAACCCCCCAGGCATTGTCCTCTGGCTGCTCTCTTACACCCACAGTCCATCTGCCAGAATAGGAGCTTCCAGCTTCCCCTTTACAGCTCCACAGCCACTCACCCTCCCACTGGGCTGGGGCAGTCACCTGCAGGTCTCCTTAACCCATTGGTCCATCTGTCTCACAGAAGCCACCTGAGCCCTCATGCCCTGTTGTACTCACCTGTGGTAGCCATCACATCCAGGGCCATCACAAAGTCCCCAAAGGCCAGCCCTCGCCTCCTCACTGTTCCTGGGACCCCCAGAGTTCTGTGCCTCAGTCTCCCCATCTGCAGCATGGGGAGGCCCCAGCCTGCCACCTAGAGTCCAGGCCCAAGCATCCAGAGACATCTCAACCTCTCAATGGCACAGATCTTCCTCTACCCTGAGGATATACTGTGTGATCGCAGGGAGGTCATCCCTCAGGCCTTGGTGCCTGTTGAGGGCAGAGTGTGGTGGGTGGGAAGCAGGCCCACCCCAGCTATCCCTGAGTGGCTAGAATCTGGTCTCACCTGTGTCTTTAGCCTTGTCCTCCCATCTCCCTCACCTCCTAAGGATGGAGACATGCAATGCAGGAAAGGGTGCAAGTGAATGGAAATCGTCCCTTTTCCCGCTTTGGATCCCACAGTATCTGCTCCAGCCAACACTCCATCCCCACCCCACATGGTGCTGACCCCAAGCAGGTGCCTCATGCCAAGAACAGCTCACTGGGGCAGCCCAAGGAGTGCTGCGTCCTGGAGGGGTTTTACTGGGCCTGGGAAACATTTCCCAATCACAGAGCCTTTCTGACTTTGCCATTTAATACTGTCCCTGTGCCTCAGTTCCCCCCACCATGGCACAAGGCAAAAATCCCAGCCTGAAGTTCAGGGCCCCAGAAAGCCCACCACACCCGGTTAAATGGCTGCAGCATGTGAGAGTAGGGGGAGAGAGACAGTCCCTGCACCGGGTCTCTTTCCTGGGGACTGATGTCTCTCAGGCCATGGCAAGGCCAGGGTCCTGGGGAGCCATGTGTCCTACCTGGGGAACTTTGCTCCCAGTTCCAGGTCACTAGAGTTGAGGTACAGGGTTGGGGTGGAGGAGGAGCAATGCTCCATCATGAGGGCCTTGGGTCACCCCAGAGAACAAGCAGCAAATTCAGACTTGTGTCTGAAGCTGGCCCTCCAAGGGATTTGGGTTTTGGGGTGATATCAGGGCCTGGGGTTAGGGAACAAAGCATTCTGGGTTTCAACAAGCATGAAATTCTTTGCAGTTCTCCGGGGTAGGATGTGTAGTCAGATAAGAAGTTTCAAAGAGCTTAAGAGGAGAGGGGCACCAGGAAGGGCCCCTGAAGCCAAGGGCGAAAGTCCAGCAGCCTTCTTGCACCCCACCTGTTGCCCCACTTGGAGACTTTCATCAGTTTTTTGACAAAGTCAGAAGAAGAAAAGAGAGAGAGAGAGAGAGTGTGCACGTGGAGGCCAGGCAGGCAGAGGGCTTACGGGATTATCAGTCTAATTATTGATACAACCCTGACATTACAGAGCCTCCTAGACAGGTGAGGAAACTGAGGTTCCAGGGGGGCACCCAGAGCCGGGCCAGGCAGCTGGCAGCCTGGAGCCCCGGAGGTCCCAGCAGAACCCCCAAGCCCGCCAGACGCAGCCCCCTTCCAAGCTCATTCCCCTGTAATCTCTCAGGCCCGCGCGGCCGCCCGCCCTCCCCAGCCCCCTCGCTTCGCCTGCCGCGGCCTCCCAGCGCGATGCCGCCAGGTGGGGACGGCGGCCTGCGGCCCCTCTCCCGGGCTGGGAGCTGGCTGTCCCCAGGGAGCGGGCTCACGGCAGCTGCCCCCCAGGCCACTCTTCCCTGCTTGGCGGCCGGGAGCCTGGCAGTGCGTGTGCCTGCGGATGGCAGCGGGAGTGCCCGCCTGGTTTGGTTGGGGCGTAGCGGCAGCACCTCGGCGCCCGCGGCGCTTGTGCAGCGTGAGCCCGGCAGACCCTCCCTCCTCTAACCCCACGGCCCCTCCCAGAAACTTCCAAGTCGGGCTGGGCCTTGACAGCCAGCGGCCCACGCCCCAGGGAAATCCGCCCTCTCACCTCTGCCTGGCCTTGCACGCGCATCCCCGGGGGCACACCCCTGAGCCCACCAGGTCGTGAGAGCAGGGCGAAGGCAATGGCCGCACCAGAGGGTGTCACCTCCTCTTGCCAGCCTCTGGAGTGGGGGCGGGGCCGGGCGCCAGCCGGCGCGCGCACACCCACCCTGGAAAGTCCGCCCGCTGGCTTTGGCCCAAGTCAGCAGGGCGAGGCTGTGGACGCCACTCCCAGCCTGGTTTCCCAGCGGTGGTCCCTTTCCTAGGTGGCAGCCCTGCTCCAGATGCCACACGAATCGCTGCACGGGCTCTGGCTGCGATCTTCGCGGAGGAGGAGTAACAGGAACGCAGGCCCGGCCCCACGGTGCCACTCCCCCCCGCGGCTCCTCCCCACCAGGCGCCCGTTCGGTCCCCGACGCCTCTGCCCGCAGTGCCCCGGCCCTTCCCTTGTGCCGCTGGGTCCTTCCTCACCTGCGGCTCTCCGGGGGACGCAGTGCTCGGTGTGCGGGGATCCGAGGCGGTGCGGCCCACCGCCACCGCGGCCAGGCAGAGAGCGCGGGCACCCGTGAGGGCCACTGCGGCCTCAGGCGGTGACGCCGGCGGGCTGCGCCCCACGCCAGCACGGGCACCCGCGGAGTAGGACTCCGCCTCGGAATCCGCCGGGATGGGTGTGGGGAGGAGGAGGAGAAGGAGGAGGAGGAAGACAGCTGGTCACCTGTGCTGCAGGAGCGCGCAGGGCCGGGAGCGGCGGTGGCCGGGCTCCTGCTCCCGCTCCCCGGCTTCTCCACCTCCAGCCGCCCTGCCCGCGCCGCCCGGGGCTCCCCGGACACCTGGCGCCGGCCGCCGCCTCCCGCACGGTCCCTCCCCGGCTGCTGCGAAGGCCGGGCAGCGGGGGCCGAAAACTTTCCAGAGCGGGAAGCGGGCCACGGCCACGCCGCGGGAGGGATCGCTCCGGATCCGAGCTCGCCCAACGTCCCGGGCCCTCTGCCCCGCGCCGGCCCAGCCCCCACCGCGTCCCTCGGGCTGGGGCCCCGCAGGGGTGGCGAGTGGGCCCGCAGGTGTGGGAGGCCGGTGACCACTCGCTCTCGCTCGCAGGGGCTCCAGGACACGTGCTTCCTGGCAGGCGTTTAGAGGTAGGGTATGAGTATTTTGTGAGGAACAATTGGTTAAAAGTGGCTCTTTGTTTCCCTAAGGGAAGAAACTAGCTTTGTAATTACATATTTATTTACTTAAAACTGGTAGAATCTAATTATTGTATGATGTTCGCATGATTCTGTCAGTAAATTTAACCACATTTTTATTAGTTTTTGTCGGTTTAACTAATCTTTTGTTTGTTACTATTTTTAAATTCTATCTGAAAGTATTAAGTTACCTGCAGAAAAATTTCAATGAGAGGAGGTGAATATTCTTTTTCTGGAGGAACTTACATCTCTGGCTAAATATTTGTCCTCTTCTTATAGTTTTTAAGTCAGTTACTTTATTAAACTTTAGTTTTAGGACAAAATACTAGTTAAAAATGTCCTATACTCTTTGGAATGTTTAAAGAAATTTTGTTCCAGTAGTGACACACCAATCTTTAGAATTCTTAAGTATTCTAGAGTTTCAAATTGAAGCCATGCTTGAAAAATTCATGTCATATCAATTCTGTTATTGTTAAATGACTTTCTTTACATTGAACAAACAAAAAAACCCCAATGCTTTCATTATTGCACCCTAGCAGCCTAGAGATCTAGCTAAGACACCCTTTGAAGATTAAATTTTAATGAAATAGATAGATCTTTAATGAAATAGATAGTATTCTCCAAATTACTTTCCACAGGAGTTGTACTGATTTGCAGCCCCACCAGCAGTGTAACAGTGTTCCAATCTCTGCACATCCATGCCAGCATTTGTTATTCTGGGACTTTTTGATAGAGGCCATTTTCACTGGAGTTAGGTAACATCTCATTGTAGTTTTGATTTGCATTTCCTTAATGATTAGAGATGCTGAGCACTTTTTTATATGCTTGCTGGCCATTATTCTGTCTTCTTTGGAAAAGTTTCTGTTCATGTCCTTTGCCCATTTATTGATGGGGTTATTTGATTTTTTCTTGTTGATTTTCTTAAGTTCTATATAGATTCTTGTTATCGGCCCTTTATCGGATGTGTAGAAAGAAAATATTTTCCCCCATTCTGTAGGTTGTCTACTGGCCCTAAGGACAGTTTCCTTGGCTATGCAGAAGCTTTTTAATCCGTGTCTAGTCAGCTGCCAATAGTGAGTGGGGTTGGTGGTCAGGGAAGGAAAATCCTGGCCAGAGGCCACAGCAGGTGTACCAAGTAACCCCTCCCATCAGGAACAGCCTTCCAAGTGTGGTGGAAGAACCCTGAACAACATATTAGCGGCTCCCCCTAGCAGCAGATCAAGCAACCATAGAAGCACACTCATCCAGGCTGGTAGGAAGCAGCTGCTATCTGCCTTGCTCCCACCACCACTTTAAGGGGGAAGAGGGTCCAAGTAACCCTCCGGATTGGCAAGATCCTTCCTAAAGATTGGGGCACTTGTATTCCTCACCCAGGGACCAGAAACCAACACAGAGGCATCATATTACCTTGATAAATGGCTCTTCCACACGATCTACAATCAATGACAGAGAGGGTAACTCCACAGCTCAACACAGTGCCCTCCATCTCAGGCTATTAGAGGGCGGTGGCGTTATACACACAGGTGTGATTCACCACATGGGAGCTTAAGCTGAGGGACCAAACTCACTAATCTCCACTGGCAAGAGGTAAAGACAACAGGTCAGAGGTAAACCAATTTGCCAAAATACTTCTAAAGCAATGCAAGACCAGCACACCTCCTCCCACCACTGTTAAGGAACATTGTTTGGGTGCTTGAAGTTAAGGGCACAAACCAGTCCTAGCACTCCCAGTTCTCAATCAATTACCCAGGATGAGAAAGAATCAGAGAAAGAACACAGGGAACATGAAAGAGCAGAGAGAATAGTCACCCCCAAAAGAAATCGTAAGACCCTCAAAATTGGATACTAATTTAACAAAATTATTAAATTGACAGAGGAAGAATTCTGAATATGGATTGTAAGGAAACTCAATGGATTTGAAGAGAAAATAGAAACTCAACACAAAGAAACCACGAGAACAATACAGGAAATGAATGAGAAATTGTCTAAAGAAATTGAAATATTATGAAAAAAGCAAACAGAAATCTTGGAAGTGAAGGAAGCATTGAAGAAACTTCAAAACACAGTGGAAAGCCTTGAAAATAGAATAGATCATGCAGAGGAGAGACTCTCAGAGCTTGAAAATAATGCCTATGTGCTAAACCAATAAGACGAAGAAAAAGAATACAGAAGCAAGAGACAAGAACAGAACATACAAGAAATGTGGGATTATATAAAGAAACCAAATAAAAGAATTACAGGTATCCAGAAGAAAGAAGAAGAAAATAAACAAGGGCTGGAAATCTATTTCTTGGAATACTGGAGGAAAATATGCCTGGCCTGGCCATAAACCTAGATATCCAGATACAAGAAGCACACAGAACTCCTGGGAGACTCAACATGAAAAGGCAATCACCGTGTCACATAATTATCAGACTGGCCAAAGTAAACATGAAAGAGGAAATTCTTCACACAGTAAGATGAAAGCAACAGATAACCTACAAAGGAAAACCTATCAGACTAACTGCAGACTTCTCAAATGAAACCCTACAAGCCAGAAGGTACTGGGGACCCATCCTCAATCTTCTTAAACAGAATAATGGCCAACCTAAAATCTTTTACCCGGCAAAACTAAGCTTCATCTGTGAGGGAGAAATAAAGACCATCCCAGACAAACAATCACTGATGGAATTTGCAAAGACCAGTACTTTGCCCTGCAGGAAGTATTCAGACCTACATTATACACTGAACAGCATAGTGGACACTCACTAAAGTAAAATCACTCAGGACTTAAAGACCAGAACCTGGATTCCACAATGACTCAAGAGGTAAAACAAAACAATAAGAACTTACCCAACAATATGAACAGAAATCTACCTCTCAGTTTATGTCTTTCTATCCTTTGTGCTATTGTTATAAATTTTACATCTACACATTATAAATCCCACAATATGCTGTTACAATTTTTGCTTTAAATAATCATAAATATTTAAAAAGCATTAAGGGAAAAAAGATGTTATGAACATTTGGATAGAAGTATTTGGAGGCTATGCAAATATAGCACTTGCCCTTTAAGTTGCACCCAGATTTTTGTATTAATCAGTGGATTTTTCTTTCAGCAATTATTACTGTGGTATTCTAGAAGTAATTTTTATTCCACATTATCAATCTATATTTATTATTTAAAATTCTTTTGTCAGAAAAATTTCTCCCTCCCTCCCTTCCTTCTTTCCTTCACTCCCTCCCTCCCTCTCTCATTCCTTCCTTCTTTCTTCCTTCCTTCCTTCTTTCCTTTTTTCTTTCTCCCTCTCTTTCATTCTTATCTGGTTCTATAACCTGTGAATTGCAAGCTATTATCATGGGAAAGAGCAAGTGGAAGCCATAAGAACTGTCCATACATAGAACACAGTAAAACAAAAGAAATACCACGTCCTTGGAGAGATTTGAGAAATTAGTGTCACCATCAATGACTTGAAGGATGCAGGGTTGGGATTCCCATCTCATCTATATTCAACTTGCTTATTTGGACTATGCTGATGACTGTCAGATCTTAGAAAATGGCAGTGGATTACAATAAGCTTAACCAGATAGTAACTCCAATTATAGGTGCTTTACCAGATGTAGTTTCATTGCTTGAGTAAACTAACACATTCCCTGGTACCTGGCATTCAGCTGTTGATCAGCAATTTTTTTTTGCTCTGTATCCATCCATAAGGCCCACCAGAAGCTTGCTCCAGCTGACAAGGCCAGCCATAACACTCATGGTCTTACCTCAGGGATATATAAACTCTAGGCTTATGCCGTAATTTAGTTCACAGGGAACTTGATTGCCTTTCCCTTCCACAAGATATGGCAGTGGTTCATTACATTGATGACATTATGCTGATTGGACATAGTAAGCAAAAATTAGCAACTACTCTAGACTTATTAGTAAGACATTCACATGTCATAGAGAGGAAAATAATTCCCAAGAAGAATTCATGACCTTCTACCTGAATAATTTCTAGGCATCCAGAGATGGCACACAGAGTGTGTCAAGATAGCCCTTCTAAGGTGTAGAATAAGTAGTTACACCTGTCTTCTTCTGCAACTAGCAAAGAGTTAAAATGCCTAGTGGAGTTCTTTAAATTTGGGATCAACATGTTTTTCATTTGGATGTGTTACTCTGGCCCACTTACCAAGTGACCCAAAAGGCTGCTAGTTTTGAGTGGGTCCAAGAACAAGAGATGGCTCTGTAATAACTCCAGTTTGCCATGTAAGCTGCTTTGCCAATTAGGCCATATAATCCAGTAGATTCAATGGTGCCAATATCAGATATGTATGCTATTAGGGGACTTTGCAAGGCCCCTCCAGGTGAATCACAGTGCCCCTGAAGAAAAGTCCTACCATCTTCTGTGAATAACGATTTCCCTTTTGAGAAACAAATGTTGGCCTACTACCGAGCCTTAGTAGAGACCAAATACTTAAATATGTGCCAGCAAGTTTATCTCTGACTTGAGCTATCCATTATGAACTAGGTGTTATCTAACTCACAAAGCCATAAAAGTAGTTGTACACAATAGCACTCTATCCTCACACTGAAGTGATGCATACTTAATTGAGCCTGAGCACTCCCTGAAGGCATAAGGAAGATATTAATACATAAATAAGTGGCACAAAATGCCCATGGTCCCCACTCCTTCTACACTGTCTTCTCTCTCCCAGCCTACACCTATGTCCTCATGGAATGTTCCCTATGATTAGTTACTAAAGAAAGACTCAGGACTTGTTTAGAGATGGTTCTGTAAGATATGCAGACACCACACAAAAGTGGACAGCTTAGAACTATATCCCCTTTCTGGGTAACCCTGAAGTACAGTAGTGAAGTCCAATCTTCCAGATGTATTCCAAAAGTACATCTGGTTGTTCAGTTTGCATGGAAGAAGAAATGGCCAATTCCTTGGGCCCATGGGTTTTTCAACCTTGCCTTCAATCAAATTCATTTTATTTGCCAGCCATATTCTGAATTTCATTTCTGAAATTTCAAAAATTTTCTTTTGGTTGGGGTCCATTGCTGTAATTCCATTATGATCCCTTGGAGGTGTGAAACTAGCTTATTTTTTGTTATCAGAGTTCCTTTGCTGGTTTCTCATCTGAAACATTTTCATTCATCTCAGAGCAGATAGGCTTTCAGCACACCTGTTTTCCTTTGAGGAGAACTCTCCTGCCAAGTGAGAAGAAGAAGAGGTCCCTAGATGGTTCTTTTGGGAATTACTGTGGAAGATGGACTCAGCAGGGGAGGGGTGGATGCATTGAGAGCCTGGAATGCAGCTGTTATGTGTTGTCCCATTCTCCTGTGATTGTCACAGTCTAAGCTGGTGCTGGATAATATTTGTTCAAGGTGATGGGTTGTTATTCCCCAGGCAGGCTGCTGTTGGAATCTCAGGTTGATGGTTGGGAAAGTCTGAGGCTGCCATTGCAGGAGATTGCTGTCTGAGTCTCCCTGTGGTGGTGACAGTGGCAGCTGGGTGAGGCTATCTAGGCAGTGATCATGGGTGGCAGTGTTGTAGGTGTTCACTCCAACTAGGTCCAGGTATAATGGTGGCTCAAGGCTAGTGGGTCACAGGAAGAGCACTGGACCAAAGGTGCAATTTTTGCAGGTGTCCTGTGGGAGCCTAGGGGCAGAGCCTTGGGGCCTGGAAGTAGCAGGGAAGACTCAGAGCTGACTGGTAAAAGTACTTGAGCCTCAGGGATGGATTCACAGGGTGAGATAGCAATGAGGAAACCGTAGAGGAAGAACCATGGAGCTGGGTGGCAGTGTGAGACTCATGGGGATGGGTCCATGGGCCACTGGGTAGCTGTGGCTCTCTCCTTGCCTAGGTCCCATGGAAGCAGACAAAGGGGTTCTCAGGTGAATCTGTGGTGAATCTGCCCATTCTACTCAAATCACCCATGGGGGGAAGGGTGTTTGGCTCTCACTCATGGGGTACACAAGATCGTCTGTTTTCCTTGCTCCTTCCCCAGCCTAGACAGGGCAATGCAGAGGCAGCTACAGCACAGCCAATCTTTGTGTACACCTGATACTCTGGACCTGAGACCTAAAAATAGAATCAGTTGTAGCAACCTGGGAACAGAAGCCACTAGGTCTCTGCTGTTCTTGCTCTCTGTTCTCAAGTACAGTGTCACTGCAATGACTCCAAGCAGCTCCCTGATCAGTCTGGAGGCCTGCAGTGGTGGGGAACCCCCTCACAGCTTGAGACACAGTGTCTGCAGGGGAATGTGGAGCCCCAGGGCTCTCTCCTCCTGTCCTTTCCCACATGTTGATACCTCCCTCAGGTGCCTTTTGATCTTGCTGAATAGATCACCCCATCACCTTCTCCTTCACTCTGAATGTCCCCTGTCACTTCTCTGAGGATTCACAATGCTCTTTCCAAGAAGGCCCATCCATAGGTGGGCATCCATCTGCAACTTTGATCTTTTCCTTGAGAGCAGTATGCATGGGCTGCTTGTAGTCTGCCATCTTGCCCCCTCACACATTGGTCCCATGTACATGTTCACAAAATGTTCATCTCTGCAGAAGAGGGTTTTAATCACTTTTCTATGGACAGCAGTCATTCTTATTCCCCAGCTACTTCTTTTTTTTTTTTTTTTTTGAGACAGAGTCTCACTCTCTTGCCCTGGCTAGAGTGCCGTGGCATCAGCCTAGCTCACAGCAACCTCAAACTCCTGGGCTCAAGCGATCCTTCTGCCTCAGCCTCCCAAGTAGTTGGGACTACAGGCATGTACTACCATGCCTGGCTAATTTTTTCTGTATATATTTTTAGTTGGCCAATTTATTTCTTTCTATTTATAGTAGAGACGGAGTCTCGCTGTTGCTCAGCCTGGTTTCGAACTCCTGACCTTGAGCGAACCACCCGCCTCGGCCTCCCAGAGTGCTAGGATTACAGGTGTGAGCCACCGCACCCAGCCCCCGAGCTACTTCTGTCATGAACAAGGTGGCCATGGTAACAGGGATGGAGCTATGCATGGGCTCAGCAACATAGGCATCCATTCACCAAGGCCAGCCTGGTCATGCCACAGCTTAATGCCCAATCTGACAGAAGAAATAAACACTGAGTTCCCAATGGCACTATTCCCTTGGGTGATCAGCCAGCTACCTCGTGGCAGGATAATTCCGTTGGATGACTTCCATTACGGAAGGGCAGTGTATTGTTTGGATAGAAATAGACACTAACTCTGGATATGGATTGGTCTTCCCTGCATGTAATACTTCTGCCACAACTGCCATCTCTGGGCCAATTGAATACCTTATTTACAATTGTTATTCCAAACAGCATTGCTTCCGGTCAACGAACTCACTTCAGAAGAAAGGAAGTATGACAATGGGCCCATCCTGATGGAATTTATGATCCTACTATATTTCTCACTATCATGAAGTGGCTGGCTTGATAGATACAAAAGCGGAGTAGTCTTTTAGAGACTCAGTTACAGTACCATGTATGTAGCAATAACTGCAGGGCTGGAGCAAGGTTCTCCACAAAGTTGTCTGTGCTCTGAATAAACATCCAATATATTGAACTGTCTCTTACAGTCAGGATTCACAAGTTGAAGGGTCAGAGGATAGAAATAGGAGTGGCACCAGTCACTGTTACCCCTCGTGAAACACTAGGAAAATTTTTGCCTCCTGTTTTAACAACTTTATGATCTGCCGACCTAGAGGTCTTGGTAACAGAGAGAGGAATGATTCTACCAGGGGACACAAAAATGATTCCATTAAACTGGAACTTCAGACTGCTGCTGGCTTCTTTGGGCTTCTCATGCCTCTGAGTCAATGAGCCAGGAAGGAAATTACGGTGTTGGCTGAGGGGTTTGATCAAAACAAGCAAGGAGAAATTGCACTTATACTACACAATGTGGACAAGGAAGAGTATGCCTGGAATAGAGGAGATCTCTTATGGCATCTCTTAGTATTACCATGCCCTCTGATTAAGGTCAATGGAAAATAAGAAAACCCAGTCTTAAGGTGGGACTAAAACTGGGCAAGTTTGCTCAAGAATAAAAGTTGGGCCACCTTACTAGGTAAAGAGTCAAGAATGGCTGAGCTACTTTCTGCAGGCAAGGGAAATACAGGATAGATAGTAGAATATAGTTATCAACACCAGCTTCAACCATGTGAACAGTTATAAAAATGAGAGCCACAATCGTCAGGAGTATTTTATCCCTATTTTATTATGTTTTTGTGTATGTGTGTCTGTATGTTCTTCATTTTCTTTACTTTCTTATTCTTTTATCATATCTTACAACATATTGACTTTATGTTAATATCATTAAGTTTATGTAATAGTATTTAAGTTACTGGATACATTAGTAAACATTATTCAAGGCCTTTATTTCCTCTTCTGGGGAAGAAATCAGTGAGTTTTAAGTATAGGAAGGAGAGTTCTATCATGTTAAGCATAATTATGACCTTGCTATTATATTTATTTGGATATTAAATCTGATTTAAAGAGCTACATATTTGTGCTAATTGATAAGCATGATCTGCACTGTGCATGTCAGGAAGCTGGGGAGGCTCTGAAACACAAAATAACTGTCTGAGGTCACAGAAATGGTATGAAAAAGGAGTTGCTGACCCAGTTCTGTCTCCACAAACCTGGGTCACTGGCTGCATTCAGGTTTTCCCAGGGAACTGAGGAGGGGTGTGTTTGCCTAATTGTGTATAGGTGAGGAGGGGACATGGGGGAGGAGAATGAGTAGTCAGCAGCCCAGCGGGGCCTTTGGGTATGTCCTATTGAAAGAAGGGTCACAGATGATGGGATCTTGAACAAGATTCCTCACTTCCTTGGTGACAGACCCCAACAGAAATTAGAACTCTGGCAATATTTACATTCTAAAGACAGCCCCATATCCAGCTCTCTTGATGGGAGACACTCAAGAGATCAAGATGTTCTCCTGCTGTGTTCTAACATTCTGAGGCTTTCACCTCAGGAAGGGTCAAAGTGAGATACTTTTTTGATACTGCAGATGGTGGTTCATCCCTTACCTCTAACACCTCTGGGAATTTAGCAGAGGGCACCTGCAGATAACACAGGGAAGCCCAGAACAAAACCATCTAGGTCAATCTTCACTGTGATCTCCTCTGGGCAGCCCAACACCCCTCCCAATCACCATGTGTGTGGGGGTGGAAGGAGAAGAGGGGACTCTTCCTAGACAAGACCAGGTTGTCAAGCACTGGAAGCCTAGTGAGTCTATGAGATTCATAACCAGGTCATGGTTGGCAAGATAGAAAGGTGAGAATTCGGGACCAAGTTTGTCTACTGAGATGTTAACCCCAAGACTTCAATCTGTCATCTGGTTTTCTCTCTGGCTGGAGGTCTATGCTGCTCCCTTGTGCCTGATCTGGGGAGCAGAATTTCTAATGGGAGTGTCCCTCTTTGTGGACAGTCAGGCAGGCCAATGACACCTCTTGACCCAGCTGATGGGCACTCTCTTTGCAGAGATCCATGAAGATCAATGACAAGCTATTTGATGGGTACAACTCACTTATCTTCTTTGACAAAGGGCTGGTACACCATGCCACTGACTGTGGCCAGTACTGGGCTATGGTGAGAATGAGCACAGAGGGATCTCCACAGGCAGAGACCCAAGAAGACAAGGGCAGGCCCAGGACCCAGACCCAAATATGGGACTCTCTGTGCTCTGTTCTAAGGCTTCCCCTCTTAAGTGACCCACAGCCCCTCCCCAGAGTAACCTGGCATCCATTAGTTCCCATTGGCTACTTGGTTATGTTTAAAGTCCCTGTTCACATACTTTTAGGAAGATCAGAGAAAATGCTCTTCTGTTATTTTCTCTTTACACTAGGCCACAATAATCTTTGCATGTTGCTGCTACTTTTATTGCTTTAACTACCTCCTGCAGGGATCCCCTGAAGTAGGCAGCTCAACTACCCTAGCAGAACTTTTTCAGAACTAAAATAAACACTCTTGCTAAGGAGGTCTTTATACAAAAAGTTGGTTAAGCTGCTCCATGCACTTGTCTGCAATGTGTCATCTCACAGAACTCATTCCTGTAGCCACACCAGAGCAGGAGCCGTGCCCCCATGTCATCATATTCCATAAGGTAGGCTGTTTGCCTGTGTGGTTTAACCTTTCAATGCTGGTGCAGCCTGACATAATAAAATTGTATTTCCATGACAGCTGTGCCTCAGGTAACATCCCAAATGTGTCCTAATAGGCTGTAACTGGTTGCTAGGGCTGCCGTAACACAGGACCACAGGCTGAAGAACTTTAACAATAGAAATTCAGTTTCTCACAATTCTGGAGGCTAGAAATTTGACATCAAGCTATTGGCTGGGATGGTTTCTCTGAAGTCTCTTTCTTTGGCTTGTAGATGGCTTTCTTCTATTTCTGTGTTCACAGGGTCTTGTCTTGTGCTTGTCTGTGTCATTACCACCTCTTCCTATAAGGAATCTAGTCATATTTGATTAGGGCCCACCTCAATTAACTTAACCTCAATTACCTCTTTAAGGGTCATGTGTCCAAATGCAGTCACATTCTAGGGCATGGGGGAATGGAACATGGACACATGAATTTTAGAGAGGAGACAGAATTCAGCCCATAACATATACTAATTCCCTATAGAAGATAGACTTTCAGGAAAAGAATTATTGAGTGAAAGAAGCCTTGGGCAACTGCCTCAGTGGGACCTAAGCAGGGGGAGAATCAAGGCCATCCAGTGGCACTGGTCCACCTCTGTAGTTCCTGGGCCACTAGGACTGACCCCCACCTGTGCAACTAGGCATCTGTAATACCCACACTAGAAAAACAGCTCCCCACCTGCACAGCCCTGCCTTTGCATTTCTCAGTTCTGCCTCTGAGGCTCTTGTGGTACACTCCAGTTGTTCCAGAACTCCTGCCAGGCGCACAACACTGACGCAAGATTCCAATGTAGTTCCTGGATCCCAAGACCCCACATATGAGTCTCCACCACTGTCACTGGGACTACAGAACCTTCCTGAAGTCAAATGCTCCACCAGGGATCCCCCCCAGTCTCAGGGTGGGGATCTGTGTGATCTTATACCTTGAACATTCTGGGAAGCCTACTTTCTGGAGAGAGGGACGAAGATTACCAGAGTGCTACAACCTAGAAACCCATGACCACTGCCGAGATATCTCAACCCATTGCCACTGTCACCTCCCTGGGGAGAACCCAGGAAGAGCAATCTCCAACAGCCTCTGTGGAGAGGGTCTCACACAGCTCTTAACTTGAATTTCCAACAATGATCTGGGGGAACAACCCACCACTCTGCATAAAGATCATTCAGCATGAGCTTGAAGTGTGACAATCACAGAACAGGGAAAAATAGCTGCACTGCAGGCTCTCAGTGTGCCCACCCTTCCCTCACCAGGTCAACAGTCCAGAGTAGAATAGAAAAATGCCACCTAGGGAACACCCATTCTTCTCACTAAGCAGGAGATTTCCCAGGAAAGGAGAACAAGTACGCTGCAAACCTATCAGTTGGCGGGTCCTAGGGGATCTGTGTAATCTTAGACCTTGAACATTCTGGGAAGACTGCTTTCTGGAGAGAGGAACAAAGATTACCAGAGTGCCAGCTCTCCTCCATTTAGCCTCTTTTCTTCCCTTCCCCTCCCTCACCCATTGCTGCAGAGTGGCAAGGGTGCTTAAGGGGATGAATGATCTGAGACTCTCAGTAGCAGCTGCTTCCCTTCTCTTGGTGCACCCACTACATTGAGACTCCCACAGAGGGTAGGGCTCACACCATTCCTCTTAAAGATCTGCAGTGAACCAAGGGTGCTTGGACTATAAGCTCCCTGCCTTGCAGCCCTCCCCAGTACTGCCTCCCTGACTGCTCCAGCAGAGCAGGGCATACCATGAACTGGAGGGACATTAAACCTTGAACACTCCATAGGCGACTCAGGACCAGCATGGTTATCCATGGCATGGTGAGGAACTGAACTTGGGGGACCAAGGGACAGGACCACAGGCCAGATCCCAAAACTCCAGGATTCAATCTAGTTGCTCAGAGGTACAGAGTGGAGATCTGTGAATTAATCTTGGGAGGTGAGGGAGCCCCCAGGGGCAGAACTGAAAGGAGAGTGCAGTGTGGGTCTAAGCGGCAATGCACTGCTAGAGCACCTCTCCCCCATAGGAAAGCTATGTTTTTGGTCCAGGGAGGAATCTTGGGCAGGGAAGCTTCCAGTTCATAATGCTACTACTGGTTAGCTCAGCTAATTTGGGCTTCTGCCTGTGGCCAGATACCAGATAGAGACTTTGGGACAGGGGAGGAAGGAATGCACATGTGGAATCTAAACAAACTGATTTCATTGAAGTAGAGATTAGAATGGCATTACCAGAGGCTGTGGTTTTTAGGAAGGAGAGAGGTTTGGGGAGATAACTGTCAAAAGATACATAATTATACATAGGAGAAATTAGTTAAAAAGGTCTGTTGTACAGCGCAACTATGGTTAATTTTGATATCTTGTATTTTTGAAAAATGCTAAGACAGTCTATATTAAATGTTCTCACCACAAAAGTAATGACTATGAGAGGTAAAGCATTAGTTAGCTAGCTGGAATCAAGCATTTGATAATGTATATATACTTCAAAACATGTTTTCCAGGATAAATACATGAATTAAAAATATACTTTTAAAATATCATGAAATGATAGCAATATGCCAAATAGTGAGTCTGTGTTTTATTATAAGCTTAGCTAAGCTGCATCAAATATATGTCATTTTGTGATATTTTTGTCATTCTGTTTGTCAGTCATAAGTATAGACATTCTGATATTTACCAGCATATGCAGGACCTAGCATGGAACATGGCAGTGGCCAATGTGCTTTAAGGCTTTTACTTTAAGTTCAGGGCACATAGGATTCCTGGTGCTGATGGTCATGGTATGGAAGACACTCAAGAGACAGGTGGTGCTAACATTTCCATATTTGGACACTTTGTAAATGTAAAAAACAAGTTTGCATTCAAAATCACTGAGAAAATGTCTCAGTCCAAAACCTGTGATGGTCTTTCATATTTAGCTAGAGAGACTGACCAAGGAGTTGGCTACTGATGGGTGACTAAGAACGAAAACAGTGGACTGTGAACTCATTCCATTAAAAAAAAGAAGACATGAGCTAGAAAACCCCCAAAATTGCAACATTAATCTGGAAAAGAAAGATCACTCCAAATTTTAAATTCACAGAGGTTATTTTTTATTGTCTAATACTTAACATACACTCAAAAATAGAAGATTCTTCATAGAAAGATAAGTTGTGCTAAAGTGGTTCATAAAAAAACTAAGTTTAAAATTCATCACTTACCGGCCAGGCGTGGTGGCTCATACCTATAATCCCAGCACTCTGGGAGGCCGAGGTGGGCAGATCACTCAAGGTAAGGAGTTCGAAACCAGCCTGAGCAAGAGCGAGACCCTGTCTCTACTAAAAATAGAAAGAATTAATTGGCCAACTAAAAAAATATATATATATATAAAAAATTAGCCTGGCATGGTGGTACATGCCTATAGTCCCAGTTACTTGGGAGGCTGAGGCAGGAGGATTGCTTGAGCCCAGGAATTTGAGGTTGCTGTGAGCTAGGCCCGGGCAACAGAGTGAGACTCTGTCTCAAAAAAAAAAAAAAAATCATCACTTACTATTATCTCTTATTAAGGATTTATTTCTAAGATGTTCTCTCTTAAAAGATTTCCAAGTTCTCATGTTTTCTTTACATAGCATTCATAATATACGGCCCACTGTTATAAGTGCTTTACTTAATCTAATTAATTTCACATTTACCACACTTCATGTTAAGATCTAATAACATTTTCCTTTTACAACAAAGACAAAAAATGCTATAATGCTATCTGCCTGATTTAACCTTCTGGTCCATGAACACTGCATCCTTCTTATGTCAATGAAGTGATTAGACTGTTGCATTTATAACCTTTAAATGACCTCAGAGTCTCCACATAAAAACAATTTTTCACATTAAAAAATTTCAAACCTCCCATCAGAATCTAAACTGTATGAAGTGAAATGACATGGGGTGGGGAGACCGTGAGAGAACCGTAGCCATAATACAGGGAACAAAGGAGAAGGGCTGTTATGCATGTGTAGCTAGTAATGAAGACACAGCAAGGAACTGGAGATAATTAGGAAATGAAAGAAGCAGGCATCCTATTTCTAAATTCAGAGTCAATTGTGCAGCCTGGGAACAGGTGACTTCTTATCACATACAGCACCAGTGCCATTTTTTCACCAGACTATTTTAAATTTCTTACCTGGAGCCACAAACTCACTCCAACAGGACTTTTACTGCTAATTATGGAGCATCTATTACACACCAAGTGCTGTCCTGTGTCTTTTTACTTTATATAAATGAAAAAAAAAACACCCCGATATCTTTTGAAGCCTCCCCAGTATGTATCTAAATTGGCCTAATAAAGTCAACCAACTCAACTATGTCAATTATAAAAATTGAAATGGAACAATTTTAAAAATTGGTTTAAATAGTGCTATTCAATTGAGTCAAAACATGGAATGTAGTAATTAATATAATTTAACTTAATACATTCATTATGGAATTATATCTTCAAACTATTTTGGAAGCATCGTTAAATTTTATAAAAATTAAACTTAAATCCCTGAGCATGTCATATAAAGAATACTTTATAACCTTCAGAAGAGGAAAATTATTTATTAGGTCTAGCAGAAGGAAGGCTATTAAAATGAGAAGATTTATATGGGGAATTTCAGAACCAAGAGTCTTAAGATTTTAGAGACATAGATTTAATATAACACAGAGAAAGTACATTCACTTTCAGAATCTTTGAGTTTTCTAGTTTGCTAGTAATTTAACAGCACTTTAAAAATTACCTGGTTTGTTCCAATATTTTTCTTTTCTTCTCCAAACAGGTTCACACTTACACAAACACAATTATGTCCTCTATAATTCTCTTATGCCTAATGTATATCATTACAATGATAAACATATTTAAATCTATGTAAATCAAAATCAAAAGTCTGAATGTGTATTGCATGTCAGAGAGGTTGCATGTTCAGAGGAAAATATAGAATGAAAATTTGTACATAGCCATTTATTATTCAGAAATGTGTGGCTTTTGATTATACTCCTATGTAGTCTTCATTACAAACATTATAATGACCCCTTAACTGCAGAAAAAAGAATGAAAATATAACCTATGGAAACCATATTTTTTGAATTAATTGAATTTTAAAGCCTCTGGGAGAAAAGATCACTAATGATGCTATGTTCCAATATGTTACCCTATAGTATATTGTTACCATCTGTTATCTCCAACCTTGAATGAGGTGGAATAAGTTAACATTGGTGGCACAATACTTCATCCAGTGCACAACACAGAACACATTAAAAAACTTTGTTTTATTAACACAAATTAAGTTCAAAATCCACTGTATTTTATTATCTTAATATTCAACTGGTAAAAAAGTTTATAAAATTCAATACGTCTCTCATATTACTCTAAACCCATCTCACACCTTACTTACAAAATTGTTATAATTCACTCAAAAAGAGCCTCTTCACCTAGATTTCCTTTCTGTATCTTACATTTTGGCTGTCCTTGATTTCCCATGGATGAGTACATAAATGATGCCCAACCAATTTAGAAGAACTTTTCATATCTTTGATGTAGCAACAATCGATCACATTCTTTCCAAGAAACACTAGTAAAGAAAGCACAGCATCAACTACTTAGAAGGTTGAATTATGTCAACATTTAATTTTCAAAATATTTGAAATTATTTCAATACAAAAAAGTATATTTTGAATGTAATTATTGCTATCCAAAAAATCAGTCTGCTCATTTTAAACCTACATACAAATAAATTATCTATTTTAATTTTGGATTTTTCTCTATAATTAACCCTCTGCTTTAGAGTAATATCTGAAGGTGTTAGTTCATTAGTGCTTTCTACTGTGAATGCTCTCATGCTTCTTTAGACTTGATTTTCTATTAAGTTTTTATTTTTATTTATTTATTTATTTTCGCATTTACTGCATCTGTAAAATATCTTTTAGTGTGAATTCTGGTGTTTCCTAAGGTCCATTTTTTTTCCTTTGAGACAGAGTCTCAATCTGTTGCCTGGGCTACAGTGTTGCGGCATAAACCTAGCTCACAGCAACCTCACACTCCTGGGCTTAAGCGATCCTCCAGCCTCAGCCTCTCAATGAGCTGGGACTACAGGTGGATGCCACCACGCTCAGCTAATTTTCTCTATTTTTAGTAGAGATGGGGTCTCACTCTCGCTCAGGCTGCTCTTGAAATCCTGAGCTCAAGCGATCCTTCTGCCTCAGGCTTCCAGAGTGCTAGGATTACAGGCATGAGTCGCTGTGCCTGGCCCTAACGTACATTTTTTGAACAAATGTTCTGCATTCATTACATGTGTAGGGTTTCTCTCCACTCTGAATTCTCTGGAGTTGAATAAAGTTTAACCAGCTATTCAAAGGTTACCTGAATTCTCTTGTGTACCATAAGATCTCTGTTATAAGTAAAGGCATTAGAATACTTTTTATATTTGTACTGGATTTTTTTGTGTGTGTAGTAGTACCCTGAAGCATTGTAAGGCATTTATTTTGTGAAATGCATTACAGCAGTAATTACTTTTATATCACTTTTATACAGTATGAACTCTCTGAGGTCAAGTAATATGTGAGCAGTTGTTAAAGGCATTTCCACATTGTTTACATTTGTAGGATTTTTCTCATGTATGAATTCTCTCATGTATCGTAAGTTAAGAGCACCAGGTAAAGGCTTTGCCACATTCTTCATATTTGTAGGGTTTCTCTCCAGCATGCATATTCTTATGTTCAGTGAACTGTGAGGACTGTTTAAAGGCTTTGCCACATTCTTTACATTTGTAGGATTTCTCTCCTGTATGAATTCTCTTATGTCTAGTAAGGTCTCCACACCCATTAAAAGCTTTGCCACATTCCTCACACTTGTAGGGTTTCTCTCCACTATGAATTCTTTTATGTACAGAAAGGTAGGAGCAATAATTAAAGGCTTTGCCACATTCTTCACATTTGTAGGGTTTCTCTCCTGTATGAATTCTCTTATGGTTAGTATGGTTTGAGCGCTGATTTAAAGCTTTCCCACATTCATCACATTTGTAGGGTTTCTCTCCTGTATGAATTATCTTATGTACATAGAGGTTTCTGTGATGCTTAAAAGCTTTCCCACATTCTTTACATTTGTAGGGTTTCTCTTCAGTATGCACTCTCCTATGTTCAGTGAGGTATGAGTGCTGTTTAAAGGTTTTGCCACATTCTTCACATTTGTAGGGTTTCTCTTCTGTATGAATTCTCTTATGTTTAGTAAGGTCTGAGCAGCAGTTGCCACATTCTTCACATTTGTAGCATTTTTCTCTGGTATGAATAATCTTGTGTTTGGAAAGGTTTGAGCTGTGGTTAAATGTTTTGCCACATTCTTTACATTTGTCATATTTCTCTCCAGTATGAATTCTTTTGGGTTCAGTAAACTGTGAGCTTTGGTTAAAGGCTTTTCCACATTCCTTACATTTGAAAAGTAATGTCTTATCTTTGAAAAGCATGTCTTATCTTACATCTATTTAGATTTGACAATTTTCTAAGGACTTTCAAACATTTATTATATTGGAAGATTTGGCAATGGGTAGTTTTTGAACATTGGTTAAATCCACTGTAACAACATATCTTCCCCTTACATTCATCCACACTTTGCCAGTCTTTCAGCAAATTTAAATTCTCAAGACCACATCTTCCATAATTTCTCAGTATCACTTTTTGGAATGAATCTTTTGTGCTCTGCTCTGGCAAATGGTCTTGAATGTAATAAGAAGACATAGCTGAAGAAAAGAAAAACAACAGATTATCCCAATTATTTTGGTTTTTTTCAGACTCTGATGAATATACATTATAAATCTAATATATATTATACCAAGCACATTAGCAAGATGGCTTAATAAAGTGCCACTTGTTCTAATTCCTTCATAGACACATAAACTTAATAAAAAGGTACTGAAAAACTGCCTTTGTGAGAATTCTGAAAATTAGTTAAATGTTTGCAGAGCCTCAGGAGAGCACTATGCCCAGAGGCACACTGGAAAGAAAGAAATTTTATTACATGTGTCCATCCACCACAGACCCTTCTCCTCCTTAATACAGCATGGTACATATTGGATTAAACTACAAACTCCTGGATTCTCTCAAGAGAAAGAAAGTAGAGGCAAATGTGCCCATGCTTCTGGCTTTTTGGGGCCTTTTCAAAGGCTAGTTTCTTTCTCCCATGACACGGAGTGCTGAAAGGAATGGTGTTATACTTTAGAAGACAGACTGGGTTTTATGAAACCAAAGGCAAATAACCGTTACAGCAGCAAAGAGAGTTCAGTACCACAGACAGACAAGTGTAGTAAGTGATTCCAGGCTCTTAAGAAAAAATATGGTAAAATCTCTTTAACTGGAAAATAAACACACAATTCCAAAGATGAAATATCCTGAGAACAGATGTGAGGGCTCCCAGAATCTCTAGCAAAGCAAATTGGTGTCAAAATCCCCCAAGACAAAGCCACTTTATAAAGACTGTGATAGGTGGCTTTTTCTTTAATCCCCAAATATCAACCAAAGATTACATACAACATATATGAAGAATCAGGGTAACCTAGCCCAATAAAAGAAACAAAAGAAATAATTAGAAATCAACTATTAAGAAGTAGAGATATACAAATTACCTACAAAATTTAAAAATTACATCTGAAGGATGGTCAATGAGTGAAATAAAAACACAGACAATTAAAGAAAATCAGGAAAATGAGAACATCAACAAAAGTTTAATAGTATAAAAGGAAACAAATTGTGGAGCTGAAGAATACTAAATAAAATGATGAAGAAATTTTCAAATGTAAGAAAAAAGATTAAAAAATAAAAAATCTCAATACATTTCACCTATGATAAACAAACAGATCTATAACAAGACAGATTATAAGCAATGTTTTGAAAGTCACAGACAAGAAGAGCTTCTAGAAAGCAGCAAGTGATGTGATGTGTCATCTATAAGTATGCTCCTATGAGACAGACTCTCAGTGGATTTATCAACTGAACCCTTACATGCCAGAAAGGAGTTGGGTGATATAGTCAAAGTGCTGAAAAAAACAAAAACTTCAAAGCAGAAATACTATATCCAGCAAAACTGGCTTTCTAAATGAAGGAAAAAAAAACTTACCAACATAACCAGATGCTAAAAATGTCTTCCACCACTAGACCTGCCCTCTAAGAAATGCCAAAGGGAGCCCCTTTCATTTAAAATAAAATGAGTCTAGATAACAACACAAAATTACATAAAAATAAATAAATCTCGGCCAGGCGCAGTGGCTCATGCTATAATCCTAGCACTCTGGGAGGCCGAGGTGGGAGGATTGCTCAAGGTCAGGAGTTCAAAACCAGCCTGAGCAAGAGCAAGACCTCGTCTCTACTATAAATAGAGAGAAATTAATTGGACAACTAAAATGTATAGATAAAATTAGCTGGGCATGGTGGTGCATGCCTGTAGTCCCAGCTACTCGGGAGGCTGAGGCAGAAGGATCGCTTGAGCCCAGGAGTTTGAGGTTGCTGTGAGCTAGGTTGATGCCATGGCACTCTAGCCCAGGCAACAGAGTGGGACTCTGTCTCAATAAATAAATAAATAAATAAATAAATAAATAAATAAATAAATAAATAAATTAAATTAAATAAATAAATAACTCTCTGAGAAAGATATGGAAGTACACCTAAATAAAATTCTATTGTATTGCAGTGATGGTGCAGAAAACAATTTTAATCATATTCTAAAATTTAGAAGACAAAAGCATAAAATAATCATAAATATCTGTTAATGGATATACAGTGTAACACGATATAATTAGAGACATGAATAACCTCAAGTTGAGGGCAGATATAATGAGGAAGAATTTTTGTATACAATTAAAAATAAATTGTTACTTACAAGTTTAAAATATACTGTTGTAACTATGAGGGGTTTTATGCAATCCTCATGGTAACAACATTGAAAATGACAATAGAGATACAGTAAAAAAAAAAAAAGAAAAAGAAAGGATTCAAGGCATGTCATAAAAATCAATGAGACACAAAAGAAGACAGAAAAAGAGGAAACAATAACTACAAGAATAAAAAATAAAATGGCAATAGTAAGTACTTCTCATTCAAAAATTGTTTAAATATTCATGGACTAAACTTCCCAATCAAAAGACATAAATTGAATAAGATATTTAAGGTAATGAAAAAAAACAAGATCCGAGTATATTCTTTCTATAGAATCGATAGATGTTAGAGCTAATGACAGACATGGACTGAAAATGACAGGATGGAAAAAGATATTTCATGCAAATGTTAAACAAATAAGAGAAGGAGAGGTCACAATTATATTAAGTAAAATATATTTTGAGTGAAAAACTACCCTATTTTACATAATATAAGTCAAAAAAACTATCATCACAAGAGATGAAGAAGGACATTAAATAATAAGTGTTCATTCACTGGAAACATGATTTAGTTAATATATTATGCAATGTAGAATATAGAAGAGATATTTATGCACCCATGTTCACTGCAGCATAAGAAAAGAAGATGTCACTCAACTGATGAACAGATAAGAAAATGCAGCATATATAGACAATGGAATATTATTCACTGTTAAGAAGAAAATCTTTCCAAATTCTCTAATAAGAATAAGCCTTGAGAATATTATGTTAACTGAAACAACTCAGGAACAAAGTGATAAATTGTATGTGATTCTACTCATATGAGAATTCTTAAGTGGCCAAACTCACAGAAACAAAGTACAATGGAGTTTGTCAAGGGCTGGAGAGAGGGTAAAATTGGCAGTTGTTACTTAATGGGTATTGAGTTTTAGTTTTGTAAGATGTAAAAGTTCTAGAGGAGTCATTCATAGTAATTTAAACATAATTAACAATACTTAAATGCACACTTAAAAAGATTTAAGAAAATAAACTGTGTTACATGGTTTTAACCATATAAAACAATTAAATGTTGTGAAAATGATAACTAAGATAGATAATTATAAAGCTTTCCAAAAATTACCTTCTAATCACAAAAATATTTTTCTCTCACACACATGCACATGAAATAGACTCATCAATAAATACGTGGTAAATTTAAGACAATTTCCATGACTATTCACCTAGACAGGACAAAAAAAATTGAGAATCAGCCAGGTAAAGAAATATACAAGATAAGCCATAATCAAAGTTTGGGTCATACTTATAGAGACAAATGCACACATATATAATTTGGAATAGATAAATAGCTTATTCATATTTTAATTAAACCACATATGGACTTAAAATGATTACATGGAGCTGCTATTTCATCCAAAATTAGAATACATAAGTAAAACAAAATACAATAAACTGATATCAAGGGACATACCTAAAAAAGGAAATCCAGTAATATGGAATTACAAAAGAAGAATAAGAGAAATTGTTTAGACAAAATATCGAGTGCAAAATTTGATATAGAACAAAATAGAAAGCGAAAATGTATAGAGAGAGTGACATTAGCAAGATGGAGGAATAGGTAATCTGCTGCTTGTATACTCCCCCACAGCAACAAAAATTTAGAAGCTATCCATGGACAAAAGTACCCTTATGAGAGCCAGGCATAATGTCTCAAACCTGTAATCCCAGCTATTTGGAGGCTAAGGAAGGAGGATCACTTCAATCCATCAGTTTGAGACTAGCCCAGGTGATAGAGTGAGACCTCCATCTCAAAAATAAGTCCATCCCCTTATGAGAATTTTGGGTGGGGAGCAGGGATAAGCAAGGAAGAAGGTTGTTAAACCATGCTAAAGCCCAAGAACAAAGAGGGCTGTATTTGAGAAGGCAGGCCCTCGTTCTGGTGGTACACTTGAGGAAATCTGGTCTTGTCTACAGACCAGAAAATGACCTGATCAACTTTGTACTACTGGTAATTCTTAAGTCACTGTGTAAGCATCTTCAACTTGTCCAAGCCATGGTACAGGAGTGGTCCTGCCTATCCACATACCTGTGAAGAGATGCCCATTTGCAGTCATGGATGCAGGCCTGCAGACTATGTCACTCACTATGGTCTCTGAAGCAGTTCTATGACTCATGTCCAGTCTTCTTAATCACAACACACAGCTAATTCTGCCTACCTAGTGACTGATACAGTGACCTGGGAAAAACTTTTCATATATATATATTCAGTGGGAGACACACTCATACATACAGTTAGCATCAGGCCCCTATATGAAGACCCAACTGTAATTCTCTGCCTTACGGATCAAAGTCCTAAAGGCAATCCAGTCTGCCCAGGAATAAGACAGAATTGACAACCATCAAAGACCCTAGTAACAGGTCCACTGAAAGGAGACCTCACTGCAGACCTAGAAGCAGTGTTTCAAGCCAGCTATCACTACTCTTCTTCGCAAATCCAGAGGACATCCCATCAGTCTGTGAACCCAGGAAGAAAACTTTAACAGCTAAAACTGTTATATAAAAACTGGAAGGGAGGGGTATTTGCTCCTTCGGATGCAGATACAAATGTAAGACTACATTGTGCTTATTTTCAATGCTTCTATTTTATCATACGATTGGAAGTCCTAGGCAGAAATATTAGGCAAGAAAATTTTGAAAAAGCCATTCAAATAGGAAAAAAGCGAAAACATCACTGTTTATAGATGACATATTATATGTAGAAAACAATAAATAATACAATAAGAAACTGTTTATACTAAAAAATTCACTCAGGAAATTACCAGAATATTAAATTAACATACAAATATTAGTTGTGTTTTCATACACTAACTATCCAATAATGGAGGAAAAGACAATCTCATTTACAACAGCATCAGAATAATACATTTTTAGTAATAAATTGTACCAAGGAGATTGTGAACTAAGATGAAAGAGCTTTACACTAAAAAAATAAGACATTGATGAAAGAAATTGAAGTAGGCACAAATAAATGCAAAGATTTCCCATGTTTATGGATTGGAAAAAATACTGATAAAATGCTATCTTATCCAGAGTGGTATATAGATCCAAAGAACTCCCTTTCAAAATTCCAATGGCACTTTCTCACAGTAATAAAAAAATCACAGTCCTAAAATTTTTATGGACCTACAGTAGACTTTCAATAGCCTAAGTATTGTTGACAAAGATGAACAAAGCTGGGGTATCATACTTCCTGATTTCAAAATGTATTTCAAAACTTTAGTAATGAAAGCAGGATGATATGTGCATAAAAATGACACAAAAATCAGTGGAACAGAATAGAAAGCCCAGAAGTAAACCCATGCATACAAGGTCAAATAATCTTTGACAAGAGCATCAAGAATGCACAATGCAAAATGTATGGCCTCTACAATAATTGGTGGTAGGAAAACAGGACACCCACAAGCAAGAGAACAAAGTTAGACCATTTTTTACACCATACCCCAAAATCAAATTAAATAAAAAACTTGTGTAAGACACAAATCCTTAAAATTGCAAAAGAAAACATATGAAAATCCTTGATATTAATCTTGGCAATGGATTATTTGCATACAACACCAAATGTATGGCAACAAATGCAAATACAAAGAAGTTGGACTGCACCAAACTGAAAACTTCTGTACAACAACAAAAAATGAAAACTTACAGGATGGGAGAAAACATTTGCAAACCATATATCTGATGAGAGATTAATATTCAAAATATGTTTAAAAACTCATAAAACTCAAAGGTAAAAACAATAATAACCCAATTAAAATATAGGCAAAAGACTGAAAAGATAGTTTCCCAATGAAGACATACAAATGACAAATGTTGAAAAGGTACTCAACATCACCAATTATTAGGCAATTGCAAATCAAAATCATGATGCGATCATCACTTTATACCTGTTAGGATAGCTAACATCAAAAAGAAGACATAACAAGTTTTGACAAAGATGTGAAGAAAAAGAAATCCTGTACACTGTTGGTGTGTTGTACATGTAGATGCATTATGAAAACCAGTATGGAAAATATTTACAAAAAAGAATAAAAAAGAACAACCATACAATGCAGTAGTCCCAATTCTGTGTATATAATAAAAAAATAAATAAAATCAGTATGTCATAGAAATATCCACACCCTCATGTTCATTGCAGCACTATTCACAATTGCCAAAATATGAAAACAACCTAAATGTTTATGAATAATGAATGGATAAAGAAAATATGGTGTATATATACACAACAGAATTTTGTTCAGCCATGAAAATATTATTTCAACAACATAAATGGACATGGAGGACATTACGCTAAGTGAAATAAGCTGGTCATAGAAAGACAAATACTGCACCATCTCACTTAAATGGGAAATCAAAAAAAGTTGAACTCAGAAAAGAGAGTACAAAGGTGGTTGCTAGGGCCTGGGGTAGGGAAAATGGGGAGATGTTGTTCAAAGGTTGCAAATTTTCAGTTATAAGATGAGTAAGTTTTGGAGACCTAATATACAGCACTGTGACTATAGTTAATAATATTTTCTATCATAAAATTTGCTAAGGCAGTAAACCTTAAGTCTTCTTAATATTAAAAAAAAATTATGAAAGGAAAAATATGTTCATTAACTTGCTTTTATTGATCATTTCACAATATATACGCACATAAAATTATATTATACACAATTATACACTTATACAAATTTTTCTTGTGAAAAAACATGTCATATACACATACACATGTGTATATACGTGTAAATATATGTGTATATTAGTATGCACACACACAGAGGAATGCCACAGTCCTGGTAAGCTTTATCCTAAACAAGAGAAAATTATAAAATTATAGTTATTATAAAATAAGTACAAAGTGAGAGTTTAATATATGCTCAGCAATATAGCTGGGCTAATGACATAGTATATTTAAGAAAGGTAGGAAGTAAATACCTCAAACTATATTAAAATTAGGAAACTAGGACATATAAAGTATTTATCATAGTTCACACAAAAAAACCCCAGAATTTTGAAGTAAAACATCACACTTAATTATATTTAGAATGATACTTGCTGTTCTCATAAAATTACTGAGTATGAATTTCTGTAGAATGACAAGTGAAACCTCTATAATATAGAAAACTATAAAGCAGAAAACATAACACATCTATTTGTGATATTCCTGGGATTTCTGAACCAAATACCAACATCATCACTTCACTCTGACATTTCACATATGATGCTACAGAGAAATTTAAAAATTGTTTCACAGAGAGGTCCTCAGAAATATACAGATATTCCCAAGTCCTTAAAAGCAATGGGAGAGCAGTCAGATCCTGCAGTCTCTTATAAGCTATCAATAGCACTTCGGTTCCCAGTGTAACCTTGAAGGAAGATCACTGAAGAGGATCCTTAGAGAATTTAAAAATAAGAACAGAGGTGCCCTTATGTGAGAACAAGAGAAAGAAATCCAGGCTTCTCAGAAACCATTTCCATTGGAGCAGAGCTGCTACAAGCCACATTTTAAGGTCTGGCTTCCACTTTAAACTTGGACCTCTCACCTGTATGATCTCCTTTATTCACTCCACCTACCTGGGTGTTTGGCTGGTGTCTTGTGTGTCTTCACCTTCCAGGGTTCTTTGCTTTGTTCCAGACGGGTGACAAGGTCTGGCTTAGAGACAGCAAGACCTGTTTTATTAGATAAAAGTAATATGAATTTTGTTGGGATTCTCTAATTACCAATCTAGTATTGTGCTCACTAGAAAAAAAATAACATTTTAGAAGATTATGAAAAAATTACTCCCTAAAAAACTGTTTTCTTAGAGAAATTTTAGAATATTCAGGAAGTATTTAACATTTGTGGGTTCTTAGTTCCAGTACCCAATATTACTGAATCAAAAATTGGTGGTAGAAGTTGGATTTTAAACTGTAGCAACATTATTTTATGCCACTAAATTTCTGAAATTACCACTAATCTTAAGTGAAGGATACAAATCAGCTCAAGAAAGGGAAAGATAAATGTCAAGATAAAACATCTTGAATATTTTATTATCTATACAAACAAATCCCTAAATTTCCCTTGGAAACAAGGATCAAAAACTCACGACGAAAATCAGAAACTCCCTGAACGCATTCTACAAAGAAAGGATAGGAAATCTTTAGTGTGGAATAGGAATTGCAAACTGAAGTCATCCTCACCCAGGGAGACCAGGTTCCTGTAGTTCTCTAAAATCACATCCCTATACAAATTCCTCTGAGCAGAGTCCAGGCATGCCCACTTCTCCAGCGAGAATTCTATGGCCACATCTCTGAAGGTCAGCAGTCTCTGAAAAAATACATATTTACTAAGTTGCCATGGGAAGAGCTAATTTCAGTTCTGGTGAAATGAGAGTGAAGAGAACTGGTTCTGACTTACATGAGTGACTGGAATTATCCAATAAGGTAATTTTCAACACAGAAATACCTCCTAGTACATTCTATAACACTGAGGAAAAAGGATGTCATAATATACACAAAACCAGTGTAGATACTCTACTTTTTGGATGGCACAGTATACAAATAGGGCTACCAACACAGGCATGTACATTTTTGAGTGCTTTATTTACATTATACAGGATAAGTTGTACATATTTCCTGGATGGAAAAGTCATGGTGGGTTAGAAGAGATCTCTCAAATTTTAACATGTACAACAATGAACTGGAGATCTTGTTAAAGTGTAGATTTTTATTTGGAAGATATGGGGTAAACTCTGAATTTATGAATTTCTAACAATCTCATCAGGGATGCCAGTGCTTTTGGTCCATGAGAATATTTTGTCAAACATCCAGTAAGTGGTAGAAGCTGGGTTTATCCCGTTTTATTATACCAATAAACAAAGAGGAGAGCCTTCCTTTTCCAAAGCAAGCTATATGAAAGAGAATTTAAGAAAGGGGAGCTTCCACATTAAATGTGATGGCTTATGCACATCAGTTGGTAAATCTCCCCCAAAGTATGTAACAATAATAGAGAAAAAGAATTAACTCTATAGAAGAAAATCTGTCAAGGAGCACATTAACTGAGTGAATAAAATTAATACCAATTTTAAAAGGACAAATGAGTATCAGGTGCTGATTCACAAAGGTGGACACATCACTGTTATGATAGTAGTGGCCCCGAAAATAAACTGTAATCTGAATCTCGTCATGAAGAAACACTAGTTCAAAGCAAACTTTAAGCTTCAGATATCTCCCATGTTCTATAATCTCTACAGTGTATTTACATGGTCTTTTTAAGCATCCTAGAAAGCAAGTCTCTTCTGATTATTCTCTTTTTCAGAACTTTGGGTTATTCCAGGCAATTAATGCCATTTTCTTTAAGAGTGTATATACTTCATCTTGTCCTACACAGAGCTGATGGGGCATCCAGATGGAACCTAAACAATGCATAGTCCTCTTCTTCACTGAAATCCAAGGACCTGACCTCATTCCCAATTGGAATCTTGGGCATTCACACTTTCCCATGTTCAATAGCTACAAAGGGAACATTTTAAATATTGCAGGTCATAAATTTATGATGAGAATTTTCCACAGCATAAAAGAAGCCTGGATGGAGAGAATGGAGATAAGACTCTGCTACACAGAGGAGAAAGATTTTTCAGAGTCTCTTGGCTATTATCAGAAGAAAAGGACAAGAGTAGTTGAAACAAACTCATTAGTCAGGAACATCACAAGTAGAGAAGTAAAAGTTTACAAGTTCTAAGCACACGGCATCCCAGGAGAAAAATTGGACACAGCCCTTGAACTGGGACACATTTACCTGAGAACCAGCCATTTTTTCCTCTTCCTCCTTCTCCTCCTCCTCTTGATTTTGTTCTCAGGTGAGATTATCTGGACATATTACAGCTGCATCTTGATAATATTTTTTTAAAGGCATCAGCACGACCCCTTCACCTGCTAGCACCACATCCACAGGCAGAGGGACCTTGAAGTGCAGGAAAAATCTACCCCTCCCTGTCCCTCATCACAGGCAAGAGTCAGGAAGGAGCTTCTACATAGAGAACAAAGGTGTGAGTTTCTCCTTTCCTGCCCTCAGGTGCCCTCCCCTGCCACAGACACCAGCAGTTTCTGTTACAGCAATGGGAATATGGGCTGTGCTGATCTGCCCCCACCAAACCCATGCAGAGCAGGCCCTGTTACTTCCCTCTGGACAACAGCTGAATTCAGCATTCATGAATGTATCCGAGAGGCCTTATGCTTAACCCTGGCCTCACTTTAGCATCATCTGGGGTACTTAATTGAAACCACATGGATGTTCTCACCCAGACCAATAGAATCTGTGAGGATGGCACAGGTGATGGTGGTTCTTCAAACTGGCCATGTGATTCTAATTGGAAGCCTGTGCTGAGAACCACTTAGCTAAACATTGCCTCTCAAGTTTAAGTGAGTGCAGTGGTGTGATTACAGGTCACTGCAACTTCCAACTCCTGGGCTCAAGTATCATCCTGTCTCAGCCTTCTGAGTAGCTAGCAATACACGCATGCGTCATCATACATGGCTAATTTTTGAAAATTCTTTGTAGAGATGGGGATTTTACAATGTTGCCCAGGCTGGTCTCAAATTGCTGGCATCAAGCAATCCTCCTACCTCAGTGTCCCAATGTGCTAGGATTACATGTGTGAGCCACTGCCCCCAACCTTCTTTTTCTATTTTATAAGATACAATAACAAGCAGTTTGATCAAAACTCTTAATGTTTTCTAGGACAATAGTATTAGAAAATAAATATTTATTTTTAACAATAACAATAATAAAAATAGTAATAATAACTTTTGTCTATGAGTAGCCCTTCAAACAGTGACATCAGAACTCACAACATAAGGGAAGTGACCTATATGAAGCCAAAGTCCCCTGCATACCTCCCTTCTTTATATTGGCCACACAATGCTGAATTCAGCCACTTGTCCATTTGTTCTAGACTGCAAGTTCCTGGACAATAGGGCCCATGACTGCTTCATTTGTTTCTCTAATGTCCACATGAAATGGAAACAATTGCTTTATCCATCAGTTTGTGTCTCCAGACCTCCTCCTCGTTCTTCACTGAGGTACCAGGAAACTGGAGCAACCCCAATCTGGGCACCAACAAAGGAGATTCTTTCTATGAGAAGAGGAACAAACCCTGGTTGACCATTCTTCTTCCTTTGAGATGGAAGTTTAGATTCTGTTCTCAGCCTGACCCCAGTCTGCACAGGACATCCCCAATGTCTCAAAGCCTCTCTGGTACTGGTGAGAGCATCCCCAGTGAGCCTGACGTGATATTCCCATGGAGAATGAGATAGCACAGACTCAGGGTGATTCTGTGGAGCCAGAATGAAAAAGCCCCTCTTGGGACAGCTGACCCTAGATCAAGGTGTAATATTATCTGTCCTTGATCAGCTAACTTGGGACTAAGGAAGAAAAACACTATCCTACTCCATTAACACAGTATAAAGGTAGCCTTTAGTTGTGGCCATGGCTCTGAATATTTTGTGACTCTATACTCCAACTGCTGAGGTGTTTATTTACACCCATAGATTCTGCCACCAAATTCTATTTATACCGGGAATTCTTCACACAACTGAAGCACTGGACAAGATCTGGAAAAAGTGAAGGGCCATTCCAAAAGGGAGATTTACAAAGTCTGTGTTGACCTCTCACAATGCAGAAAATTACTCCCTTGTGTTTTTGTACAACCTCAGTCCAAAGACTGGCCTGATCTTGTGAATCCCAAGATCACAAGTGAAGGCCATCCGTTATGTGACAATTCTAGGTGGAATCAACCTGGCTTTATATTATTGGGTGTTACAGCAAGAGGACAAAAACTAGAAGAGAGATGGCCTCATGAAAGCTGCTCTGTCACATCCTTGAAGAACTGCACGACCTGGATTCAAATTTTGGAGCTTCAGATTTAGGTCTTGGGGGTGGGGGTGGGGATGTAGCTGGTGTCCTGTGCACATTCATGGGCATTTGGGAAAGAGGAGAGGAAAGGTGAAATTCTCAGGACTACTCAATGCACATGTGTGAGCCTGGTTGAGTTTCTGGGCCACCTGGTCTCTGGATCAGTTTCAGGTCTGAAGATACCCGGGTAATTGAAACCCAGAGCTAGAATGACTGACTGCTGCCCTATGAAGTTATTTTTGTAGAAATCTAACTGCTCTAGAAGAGAGATTGCAAATAGGCAGAGACACCACTCTAGCTTCAGATATTGGGGACAGCATGTACTTTGCTGAACAATTGTGGATTGTGACTGGAAGACAGAGAGGGAAAGGGCCCTCTAGAGTGAGACATGGTGGACATCTTATATATTTATATTATGTCTGGTAATTCTGGATCGTGTATGGGAAATATAACTAAAAACATAATCATTTTCAACCCCAAAAATAACTCTCTATGACAGAAGAACAGAAAAAACACTTATATTACACAATTAAACCAGAATGTGATGTGTATCTTAGATAATCTGCTAAGAGATTGCCAAAATAAAAAAAAAAGGCACCATAATTAGTCCTCAAGTAGAAGACCTGACAGTGCCATTTGTGATATATAGTTCATCCTAAGTTCACCTGGTAATTAATTGGAAAGGCCTCCTTGGTTTGGTAATTGGCTATATTCAAAGGAAAAAGAACTTCATGTCTTCATGACAGAAGATAGTTTTGAAACTTGGAGCCAGGTGCCTACTAACGGGAGGCACCAATACTACAACAGAAACTGTGGAATAGGATGCTAGCTTCTTGACTATTTACATTTGAAAGCAATTATTCCTGGGTCCTACAAAAAGACAACCCTGGGGTTTAAAAAATGACAAAAAGCTTATTTAGCTGGTAAAATGATGTGTATATATTTCAGAGACAGGGAAAACATTTACATATAAAATTTTCTAAATTAAGAGCTTTAAGAAAAGGGAAAAGAGCAAAATGTCTTCTCATATTTTCAAGTTTAAGGATTCAGTCTGTTATGTGTAATTTGTATTTGCTCTTACAACAGCCAGGTCTAGGGCCATGGCCTTGAATTCATGGAGATAATTCCAGGAGGTACTAGATTCATGCACCAGAGGAGTAGCCTTAGCTACGCTGTGCACACAAAAGAGAGTTTGTGGGGAGCAAAAAATTAGAAGAGAGACAGGTGCTATCAAGCACCCATGGATGGGGGACAGTGTAGAGTTGGTGAAAGGATTGGTTGGTACTGTGAAAGAAACTGAAAATCTCAGAACCATCCCCCCAACTCCTTATGGAAAAGTCAAGGTCAAGCCTGAAGGCTGAGTCATGCAATAGCCTGTTCCAAATGAATAGCTGTTACTAACAATATGCATCAACCAGAACCCCATGGAAAGGTAAAAGGTCTCATGACTGCTCACATTAATCATTCACAATGAAATTTCTTGCTGGCCTCCCATAAGAAAGAACAGGTATATTGTAACTTTTGTTCTGCAGACTAAGTCTAGCTCCTAAAACTGAAGTCTGTTCAATTCCACACTAATAATGTTGATTACAAGCTTATCTTCCCAGGTGTAGGCCAGAGACAAGACAAGATCAAATATTCTTTCACCCACAACCCAGGAACACCTACATAATTGATTCTTCCTTCACTCTTTTTTTTCCCTCTTCAAACATTCACATTATCCTATCTAAAATGTAAAATTTCCTGGGCTTCAGAAGAATGTAACCATTTTGCCTCACTGCCCATGCTCCTCCTCTGCTTTTCTTCTCTATGCCTTGTCACCTTTAAATATTGAAGTTCTCAAATGCCCCTTCAGAAAAAGTCAAAGATGCATCTGTGTTTGTGTTTTTTCCAGGAGTGTCCTCAAGCTTTGGCTTAATAAACTTCCATTGATTTATATCTTTGTCTCAGTTACTTATTTTGGCTTGCCAGTGCGAGAGATGCTAGCCCAGACTGGGATATGCTCTGCTTCATTCCTGTGCCACGCAGGCAGATGAGATTATCATTGGGTGGTCGAGAAGTGTGGATTGATGGAGGACCAGGTTGCTGCTACAGATTCATAGTCTTGGGGTAAGGATAAGCCAGGAGACTTCTAGGCACTTGGTGGGGTTTTTTGGGGAAACTCTAGGAGCAAAGGAACTGTGGGCTGTGTTCCACAGGGTAGAGCCTTACCTGGGAGGGGTGTGGCCACATCATTGCAGACTGAGCATGTGCATGAATCAGTTAAAAATTACACATAGTGGGCTGGGCATGGTGGCTCACGCCCGTAATCCTAGCACTCTGGGAGGCCGAGGTGGGAGGATTGCTCAAGGTCAGGAGTTTGCAACCAGCCTGAGCAAGAGCAAGACCCCGTCTCTACTAAAAATGGAAAGAAATTAATTGGACAACTAAAAATATATAGAAAAAATTAGCCGGGCATGGTGGCGCATGCCTGTAGTCCCAGTTACTTGGGAGGCTGAGGCAGGAGGATTGCTTGAGCCCAGGAGTTTGAGGTTGCTGTGAGCTAGGCTGGCGCCACGGCACTCACTCTAGCCCGGCAACAGAGTGAGACTCTGTCTCAAAACAAAAACAAAAAAAAAAAAAAAAAAAGAAAATCTTCACCGTAATAGTGGCAATATAAAACATTTTTATTTTCTTCCTCAAATATTTTCTACTGGAAAATCACAAAATATTTTTACCCGCTTTTATAATCTATTAATTAAAAAGGCATACATTTCTTTGGTCAGTACATATATGCAAATTTAAGCTTCTTTTGCTTATTATCTGAGTTTAATTTTTGTAACATTAAATATTTTAGGAGATAGACAGATAAACAAACAGGTAAACATACACTTCATACCTAATGCTGCCAGTATAAGAAAAGATCATTGTAAAATAATCTGCTCTTACAATCACAGTGAACTCCTTAGACCACAGATTCACTTACATGTATTAACTTGCATAAAAAGGGAACTTCAGTACTTTCTTCCAGCTGGGCTTTCTCCTTCTTAATATATTTTTCATGATTTCTCATTTGCTATATTATATATAAATAAACTGGTTCTCTCATAAGTGAATTCCTCTTATATATTTTAACATAAAAGATATATAGATTCCAAAGAGCTAGTCAAATTGACGAACTAGGTAAATTCAAAATAAAAACAAAAGGCAGAAACATTCATTAGAAAATCAGTAACTTCACTCACCGTTTGAAACAGAGCTTTTTGTAAAAGTTTTTATAGCAGTATATCTCAGCAAATGTTTTCTGCAAAGCCAAAGGAGACTAACAAACAGACAGTTTATATAGGAAACATTTATCCTTTGCTTTAAAAAAACCAAAAGTATACTTAAGTTTCACTCATCTGGGTTGCTAAGAAACTGGGTTAATTTTCTAAAGGACACAAGTCAGAGTAGGAAAAAAAAGTAAAACTAGGACCTCTAACTGTTACCTAAAACCTAGCAACAAAGTAATGAATTCCATGCTGTTTTCAAATGTTTGAAAACTCAACATAATAAGAGGCTCAATACTCTGTAAATACAGAGGAGGGGGTGGAGAGAGACAGAGAGAGAGAGAGAGAGAGAGAGAGAGAGAGAGAGAGAATATGAATAATTACGCTTCAGGACAGTTTTACTAAATAAGTCCTGACAGGTCACCTATTGTATTTGTTTAATAATCTGACTTATAAGATGATATGAGTTTGATATTTGATATATACAGGATTCCGAGAAGCACTTTCAACTTTTTTAATATGTATACTTGGGCTTGAGAAGGTTGAGTTCATTTCTCCAAACGTCATTTTATAAAACAAGCAAAGATTACAAGTTCTTCTTCCTAACCTATGGCTCAACCTACTAATTTCTGCTACGCAATTAATGAAGAAATCTTCTTCTTATTAATCAAATTCTACACTCAATAGGTACATATTTCTTGGTGGTAATTTTTTAAAAAAATGTATTGTTATAGAAAATTTCAAGCATATACAAAAGTATATAATGGATCTCCATGTAATAATCACCCATCTTAAAAAAATTAGTGATTTATGGCCAATCTTGGTTCACAAAATTGCTTCACATATATCTCCAACTCCTCTCCCTCCATTCCTCATATTATTTTGAAGCATCATATCACTTTATTAGTAATTATTTCAGTGTTTCCCCAAAAGATAAAAACATTTTTATTTTTAAAACATAAGCACAGCACCGTTATGACAAATAAAAAAAAAGAACATCAATTGATTCACTAAATATCCAGTCAATATTCAAGTTTCCAATTATCTCATAAATAATTTTGTTTTTGCCTTTTTCTTTATAGCTTGTTTGATTTGAGCTGGCTGTTTACTCTCATTTGGTCCAAAATTTTCTATGACTTCAGTATGACTTTCTCCTCTCATATTTTCCTAATGGAACATAAAATTTCCTAGACAAAGATCTCTAATGGCTGGAGAGTTTTGACAATTTTGACTATTATTTTATTTAAAACAAAAGTTTGCCAGTGGGTGGCAGTGCATTACTTATAATTTTATCCTAGTTTATAAACTGAGAAGCAAAAATAAATTTTCCTTTACTGTTTTCCCTGATGTCAAAATTTATGATTTTTTTTCCTAATGGAAGTGACAGTAAAATTGAATTGACTAAATTTCTTACAGTTTTTGGAAATAGATTTAACTTATCCTTACACTCTTTGATTTATGCCTCCTTTTTCTTTTTTTGCACAGGTATGAATATGGTCCTTTATCAAAAGCATATATTCAAGTGCCTATTAATATTTAATTCATTATTATTAGTTGTTTGAGATGACAAAATAAATTCTAATATGGCCCCAGATTTGAAGAAAATTATAAAAAATAGGCTAGAAAAATGCAAACCTATAAGAATACATCACAAACAAGGTGCTAAATGCTAAGTGATCAGTCCTGACAGTTACTCTCATGGGAAATAGTGGGAGGAAGATCTCTGAAGTTTGAGTATGTCTCTGACGATTTCATAGAGTAACTAAGATCAGCACTGATCCCTGAGGAGCAAAGGACTTAATAAAAGGGGAGAAGAAGGGAAGGAAATTTGGATGGATGAGCAGCATAAGCAACATTCTGGAATTCTCTTTAATACGCTCAGGAAGACATCCTCAGAATTTTCTGATATAGAAATGTTATTTTGTAGCTAAGTGACTTGAATTATATGTAGAACCACCCAAAACTCTCTTCTCAGGTGGATAATTCTAATTGTATCTTAGACTTTTATTGCACATGGATATCTACAGGATATACAAGGATCTGTTTCTCAGCTTACACAAATTTGGGAAGGATACAAGTCGTGGCAAATGAAAACTGCGACACTGTGATTTTTACTTTTCTAGGTGTTAAGGAATATGCATGCTTTTGAATAAGTTACTTAAATAACACATATTTGTACAAATGAATTAACTTAAAATTCATTATAGTAATAATTTTATAATATACCAGGTAACTGTAGTTTGAAATACAGTACTCCAGAAGTTAAAAAGGAAGTAAAATAGGCTTTAAATTATGCTCAGAAAAAGAAAATAAGAATGAGAGAGTTTGTTTACTTGGATAGAATGAATAATATTAACTGATGCCATGTTGTAGCTAAACCGTCCAACTCCTACTTTATGTCCTTCTCTATCAAAGGGAACTACTTCCAAACTGGAAATAATGACACAAATAGGGAAGCATTGAAGCTTAAGATAGATGAGATGATAATCAGATAACATAGGTATTTATAGACATTCAGGTCCATAGATCCATATGAATTACATATCAGACCAATAATAAAAGAACTGGCAATGGAAAATGAGGTGGTACCTTTTGGAAACTTGCTGAGAAAACAAAGTGCTATCAGACTGGATATTGGAAGTCAGAAGTGCCTGAGTTTATTCTTGGAAGTATTGTGCAAGGTAGCCTCTTTGTGTCTGTCATCTGGCATGGTGCATGGTGCATGGTGTGGGTTAGGGACTTTATAAGGTAACAAATTCACAACAAAAGATCAGGGGAAAAAAAGTGACTTTGGGTCTTGTGATCCTCCTAATATCCCCTGGATAGGTGACCAGGGCCAGGACAGTCTGTTAACACACAGTCGGTGAATATCTTGGGCGGTGAGAATTCCTCCTCCTGTCGTTCCTCTTTATGACTGAGCAAGCCTGAGAGCAGCTTTATCAGTGGGGGAAGGTGGGCGGAATGGACTGACTAGCAAGTTGGCTGGGCACTAGCCATATTGAGTTTGAATGCCAGATGTTCACAGGAGTTGTTTGGGACAGCGGTCTGGTGACTTTGGAAACCTGTATTAACACCTGGCCGCTCTGGGCATCTATGCAAAGTTGAATTCCTCTTTTTCAAGGGAAATGGCTAATAATCCAGTGAGAAGCTGAGTGTGAAAGCAACCCTACCCCTAGGAGGAGAGAGGACCCCCCAATTTTAATTGTCTCAGAGTCGAGGCAGACCAAGATGAGCTCTCAGGGACATTTTAGGACAGTCATACTTGTTGCACCACAGAACCTCAATAAATTCTGAAATAGATTTTTTTAAAAAACAGATGATCAGTGATTGCTCTAGGGAAGTGGGACTTTCTGACCCTCAGAAATAAAGTTCAACTCATGGTAGATTTGTCTACAAAGCAGGACTATACATGAGTAAAATACAACTAATGATGTGTGATGCTATCTCATTGTGCCTACACTAAATTTGGCCACTTTTTAAGACTGAGGTTGTCTGTGTCAGTGTTACTGACATTCAAAGTTTCTCTGAAAATTTGTGGGGGGTTTTCCCCTTTCTTCCAAGGGGCCCCTCAAATTTACTATGGTTAGAGACCCCCTCCTTCAGTTATCTATGTTCAAGTCACACAGATGAAACCATGCTCTCTTGACTGGGTGTGAGCGATGCTTCAAGAAAGGACTTACCTTGTTCTGTAATGACTCACTGGTTCAAGCATCCAAAACCCAAGACAGTGCCCCACAGCTGGTATCAGTGTGGATGCCACCATGAGTGACCTTTCCTAAGGACCCAGGCAAAATGGTGAATGTTGCCTTCTCTCCTCCCTTTTACCACACCCATCAGCTTCCTGATGCCCACCTCCATGCCCATCCTCAGGCACTCGTGGTGATTTGTCACTCTCTGGTGGTTCATAATTCTTGGTTTATCACCTCATTCAATCTGTTGCCTTTTCTAGCATCCAAAATGCTCATTTATCTCCTTTTATGCCTCATCAAGTACTAACCCTGTTTATCATTCTAAACTGAAGTCGATTTCACCTCTTTTTCTTAAAGTATTGGCATAGAGGCCGGGCACGGTGGCTCACGTCTGTAATCCTAGCACTCTGGGAGGCTGAGGCGGGAGGATCGCTCAGGATCAGGAGTTCAAGACCAGCCTGAGCAAGAGCGAGATCCCGTCTCGACTAAAAATAGAAAGAAATTAATTGGACAACTAAAAATATATATAGAAAAAATTAGCCGGGCATGGTGGCGCATGCCTGTAGTCCCAGCTACTCGGGAGGCTGAGGCAGGAGGATCACCTGAGTCCAGGAGTTTGAGGTTGCTGTGAGCTAGGCTGACGCCACAACACTCTAGCCCAGGCAACAGAGTGAGACTCTGTCTCAAAAAAACCCAAAAAAACAAACAAAAAAACCCATAAAATTACAGTTCTATTTGTCTAATTTCAAAACAGTAGAGAAATTTATTTAAGAAATAACCTTCATTGCTTCCATATAGTGGCAATTGAAAATTTTTCTTTTTTTTTGGAGACAGGGTCTCACTCTGTTGCCTGGGCTGGAGTGCCATGGTGTCAGCCTGGCTCACAGCAACCTCAAACTCCTGGGCTCAAGCAATCCTCCTGCCTCAGCCTCCCGAGTAGCTGGGACTACAGGCATGCGCCACCATGCCCGGCTAATTTTTTCTATATATATTTTTAGTTGTCCAATTAATTTCTTTCTATTTTTAGTCGAGACGGGGTCTCGCTCTTGCTCAGGCTGGTCTCGAACTCCTCATCCTGAGTGATCCTCCCGCCTCAGCCTCCCAGAGTGCTAGGATTACAGATGTGAGCCACAATGCCCAGCCGGAAAATTTTTCTTGACAATATGGTGTTTGGGCCTGACTGATCTTTGCTGTGTACCAGGCACTGTTCTAGATATTCTATATGTGCTAACACATTCAATCTCAGAACAATCTTTGGAAGTAACTATTTTTATTACCTCATTTTACAGATGAAGAAACTGAGAAAGAGAGTCTAATAACTTTCCCAAGGTTATATAGCTAATGAGCAGCTGGGCCAAGATGCAAACCCATCCAATTAGGCCTTGGAGGCAAGGTTCTCAACTTCTGTAGTACAGTGACTGTAAATCAGTAGTTCTCAAAATGTGACTGATTCCAGACCACCAGCATGAGTATCATCTGGGAACTTGTTAGAAATGAATTCTCAGGCTCTACCCAAAACCTACTGAGTCAGAAAGTCTGGAGGTGCAGCCCAGCAATCTGTGTTTTAACAAGCCCTCCAGGTGATTCTGAGGTTCATTCAAATTTGAGAACCTCTCTTAGAGAGAATAGTGAAGCATTTGCTAGCATAGGTTTTAAATTTTCTTTTATCTGGTAGTAAATCATTGCACATATTCACACACATATCTAGTGCTTTTCTCATCCCAGTAACTTTTAATCCAGCTTAATTGCAATTTATTTACAACTAAAATAACTACATGTCTTTTTTGTTTAAGAGTCAAAGAGGATTTTGTAGATTCAAACAGATATACTTAGCGATGTAAGATATTGCAAAAATTTTTTTTCTTTTCCAAAGCAACACTACTCAAGATCCTTAAAAAGAAGAATCAATTCAAATCTAGCAATAAATGTCAAAGCTTTTACTTTAGATCTTCAATCCATTCCCTGCTGCCATACCCAGACAAAATTCCCAGTTGGAAAGAAATTAAGACACTCATTGTTGAATGTTTATCTGCTGGGACTGACTTCACCATCAGCAACCTTCCCCATACTCTCTGTGGGATTTTAATACTTCAGGGGGTTGAAATATATTTTTTCCTTTTGTAACAAATGTAGACTTTGGATTGCATTCATTTGTGCACTAGCTATGCCAGCTCACTTTGCACCTTATCTACCAACCTGAAATCAAAAGTAAAATAAGATCTTACCCAGTATAGCTGGGTTCATTGCTGTGACATGTGACATATACAGCAGTCTCCAACCTTTTTGGTACCAGGCACCAGTTTCATTGAAGACAATTATTCCACACATGGTCAGGGTCAGGGGGTGGGCGGGGGAAGAGAGATGAATCTCAGGCAGTGATGCCTGGTTGGGTTCCTAACAGGCCACAGACCAGTACTGGGCCACAGCACAAGGGTTGGGAACTGCAGATATATTTTCAACATAAAATTTGCATTTTACCAATGAATTTCTGAAAAATAGTTGTATCTCCAAATAACCAAAGTATAATATTGTTCCAAGTCCTGAACTAAATAAAGATGCTTTTTCTTATCTGAACCAGAAGATTACCAATGACCTGGGAAGAAAGAGAAAAGAACTACATTGGTTCACCAAATAAAGTCTTAGTATTTTTTCTTATTTCTAGAATACAACTGGTACTACAGTACTAGATACTTAAATGTATCACTTAAATGGATTACTATCACAGTATTTTTAAGTTCTAGAAAAAGAAATATACTGTCCATCCAACATCAAAATTATTGCTTCACATGTCATGGAGGTGAGACATAGGTAGAAAACTACTAGAGAGAGACAGGGAAAGTCAGCACACAAAATACAAGTAAGTCCATTGAATCCGGAGCAAGGAAAAAAATATTTTGCATTGGTCCTCCTCTTCATTGTTTCTTTTCACAGCAGAGAATTCTCCTGAATGATTGCTGGAACTTAGAGTTACTCAAGATTATTATAACCGAATGGCCAGATGGATATGCTGCCATTATGTCCTTCACCAAAAAGAACTCCTGACTTCCATAAGGAACAGTAAATGTCATATTTGTCATGAAGGCAGCAAAATAAGAAATAAAGAAAAAAAAGAATGTTATCACCATTCTTAATGCATTTATATGCGCTTCCGTGCTGGCATTTTTAAAACCATAAGATCCATTTTGCATCCGATGAGTGTGCTTGTAAAGAGAGATGAATAACATAATAGTGCACATCACAAATATGGCTAGAGGAATTATTAATGCTAAGTTGACAAGAAGGACTTCGCTAATTTTCTTTACCTTGGTTTTAGACTTCTTCAGCGTGGTGTTTCTGAGGGCATCCCCATTCTCATTTATAGGGTAATCTACCTCAACACATGCGGCTGCAATGCACAGAGACACCAGCAGGCTTCCCAGAAGCAGCCAAGGTATTATCTTTGCGATCCTGAATTTCAGCCAAAGAAAATAAGACTGAGTGAAGCCCGAAATCTTGAGGCAGTAAAATACAGAAAGGCAGGTGGCAAACCAGACACTGATAGAGCTAAAAAACATCCAAAGGAACATCATTGCTGCACCATAAATTTTTACCACGTAAAAAATTGGAAAGAACATAGAAAAAAAACTCTGTACCATTAATAACATCTGCAGACCAAATCTAGACATTCCTATACATATTAAGAGGATTTGCATTGGCATTAACTTTCTGCTTTTCATCAGTTCATTACAGTTTATGATTACAAGAAATCCATTTACTGTAATCCCTGTGAAGAACTCTGCGGACATGATGATAACATGAAGTATAGTTGAGAAAGAGGAGGCCATGTTTCCTCTGACAAATATTAGCTTTCCCTCGTGGATGGTCTTAAATACCTTCTCCAGAAGATCTTGCAGATAGGGACACACAACACTGAGAAATCTGATCTTCTGCCAATTCCTGGATCATAGGTAATGTCTTATACTAGCTTGCCCCCTAAGGAAAAAAATCAGAGAGACTACTTTTTGAATCTAGTGCTCTAAAAATGAAACTGTGGGAATGCAAATCCAAAGATTTGAATGATGGTTAGGTCTTCCAGTTACATCCCGGGAAAACTGTTCTATTGACACTATTCCATTCTCATTCTTACTCAGTTTTTCAAGGAATCTGATTATAAGTATGTTTCATTTAGATTATTGCTATTCTGTTTTTGTCATTTATTTTTTCCTGATGCCAAATGCATGCTCCAGACAGATACTTCCTTCCTATTGTTGTCACAAATATCCAATCTTAGATAGAGCTCTTTCCCCAGCACGTTTTCCCTTCTAATAATTCCAAGACACTTTAATAAAGATTCCCCTCCTCATACTCTTACCCCACCAAAGGCAACTTCCTCTCCAGACTTGAAAGTCAGTTCCTGGAATATAACTTTTGTATAAGAATCCTCCTTTCTGCTAAATATATCATGTTTTCACAGCCTCCTTGGTAGAATGTTGACCTTAGGATTATCAGTAAACCAGAGTTATAAAAGTAGTTCATCATTAATCCATGTGCTGACATCTTATACTCTTGTTGAAGAACATGATTTCAAAAGGCAGATGGTATGCAAACTTTTAACGACCAGCACAGGGCATAATTACCGTGTTAAAATGAGCTTTCTCCCTTTATTACAAAGAGGCGTTCATATAACCTTGCTGAACTTTACTTACATCAGATGTAAAATGTAAATAAACCATTGCAACTCCATAAAATGAGATATGGTGCTCAAAGTGTTCAGGTCCCTGGCTGGGTCATACTAAGCACTCAAGAAATATTAGCTACTATTACTATTATTAAATGTCTGTCCTCATACTGTGATTATCACAGCAGGAAAATAATGATTCTATAAAGAAATATTTTCAACAGAAGGCTTAAATAAGACTGTAAGAATATTGAAGATTAAAAAAATCAAAGAACTGGATTTGCCACCTACTTTCCACACCAGTCAGGGATTTTAGTGTACCCCAGGGTCCTCCATGGAATGCACATCTCCAAATGTTGATGGCTACCTATGTACCTTTCCCTTGCCAGCTACATCATTTCCCCACTCGTCTTCTACACATCACAGTTGTCCAAAATGGAGCAAGATTGATCCCATCTATATCTCTTGGTTTTATGACCCATGTATCAATTTTGCCTCTGGTTTTCTGTATTGGTCTTTCCTGTCTATAAACTATGACTCTGCCAAAGCAAGTGGTATTTGCCTTGCCCCCCTGGCCTCCTGAAGGCATTCCCATATCTAGGCACAAGATGAAGAAACTTTACCTCAATTCCAAACTCTAGACCAGTGTCATGACCATGGACCTGAAGGAGAGATAAATGAGATCTAGACAGTTTACAGTTTAGTGTCCCTAAGTCACCTCTCTGAGACTAGGTTATAGGTATTAAATATTATATTTGCATTTAAAAGGATCCAATAACTAAGTTCTTAAATAATGTAAACCTATACAGAATTCTGGTTCTTAGTTAAAATTCTATCATTCTCAGTCTTCCATTTTTAAAAAATTCTGTTTTCATGAACATTTTATTATGAATGTGTTTCACCCAATAAACCTGCTGAGTTAAAGGTACTTGATCAAATGAGGGACACCAATTTGGCATATACATAGTCAGCCAGATGATATGTATGTGCCAAATTATTATTATGCAATATTAGACTAAAAATCTTGGAATGTATACTGACTATTGGGATAATTTTTTTATCATGACAGATGTCCATTGTTTTTTGTCTATACTGTTATAAGTCATTTTAAAAAAGAAATATTAATGTACCCCAAGTATTTCCTATTCTAGTACAGTGATGGGGATCATTTTATATTTCAAATAGCTTCATCATAATAAGCAGTATTTGGTAGACAACAATCGATATATTATCTTCTTCATTCTCCATTATTTCTTTTCTATGATCTTTTCTCTCAATTTTCCATGGTAAACTAGGGTAATAAAACGCAGACAGATCAACATATGGAAACTCTTGTTAGCAAAAAAAAGAAAGAAAGAAAAGTAACACATTGATTGTAATCAAGATGAATCTTTTCTGAAAGTTATACTTTATTAAAAAAGCTATTGTTAAAATTGCATTTTTATGACAGCTACTCCAGAATGCACATATTCTATGAATATGATTTTTAAGAAGTTCCTTTTGAATTTTATTTCTTAGATAAATATATAATTTATAACCCAGAATTTATCCCCTTCGAGTGCCCAAATGCTTTGAAAGTTTTGCTGAGCTAGTTTCAAACCACCCTGCATTTGTCATATTCATACAGGTGAAGCTGGCTATATGGGCTGTCAGCTAAATGATTCTACTGTGAGATTTGAATTTATCCAGAACTTACTTCATTCTGAAATCCTGCATTCCGGCTGTCATTTGCCTTTCTAAATACATCATTTAATTCAAGAAAAAGTTTGACTTTTTAAAGAACTATTCAAAAAATATAATGGACATTAAGCTACAATTTAGTCAGTTTGTATTTGCATTTGTGATTTTCCTGCTGTATGTGCACTGTTTTGCATTTGCCCTTACTGAATCTCATTTTGGAAAGAGAGTTTTAGTGAAGAGCTCTTTCTCAGATGTAGAAAAAGTCAATTGTTAGTAAAACAGTCTTGAAGTTACTAATTCTTAGGCTTGTTTGAGGTTTGGGAAAGGCAGTGGCCAAATGGAGAGAGATGATGTTCAAATTAAGCAATGTTTGAAAGTTCTACTAAAATAATAGATTTCTTTTTGAAGGAAAATAATATCTACCAGGAAGCACTTAATAATTATAGCTCATTAAACTAATTTCAATTTAGTCACCTTCCAACCAATATATATACCTTTCATTTAAATGCTCACATGAACTGGCATACCCTCCGTGGAGAGTTTGTGTGAGTGTGAGTGTGTGTGTGTGTGTGTGTGTGTGTGTGTGTGTGTTTGCTTTGAATAATGTGGTAACAGAGTCTTCTGATTCTAACGTAACATTCATAAATTAGTTGGAAAATTAGGATACACTCTAAATACTGATATTATGACCAGTTGTTTCCCATGCACAGAGAGTTGTTCATTTGGTTCTTATTGGTTATAACTGCACAAAGATTTGAATGTTTTAAACAAGTACATTGAATTTCTACTGCACACCATTGGTTAGTCTAGGTATTTTAGGACTAAAGAAGATTGAAGCTGTTTTCATGCTTTCAGTTAAAAATATTTTTGTTTGCAATTTCTCCACTATCCTGGCTTTGCTATTGAAGTTTAGCAGAGAGAATTATCTTTAAAGACTGAATTCTTTATTGGTCCAGATTAATCCACTGAATTAGTTTAATTCCTTAAAAAACACTCAAAATACTTTAGTATTCTCTAAGGAACTGACTAAAAATTTCACTTACATTCTGTCTTGTTACTATGTGACCATAGGAAATGAAAAGAGGAGTGTATATGGTTTCAAAATATGCCCCGTTCACACATTGGCAGCATTCGCTTCACGATCTCTTTTCTGAGTGCAGACTGCAGTCACTGGAGAAACAGTGTTTTGAAGCCCATACATATATCTTCAGGTGTTTTTAAGTTCAGTGTAGCTTTTCTTTTATTTTGAGTCTATTTCAGCATTCTAATAGGTTGTTTCTATAGATTTTGAGCTTAGAGACAAAGTTTTTTTATTAGTCTCTGAGTTCTCTCCCCAAACATCTAGAATAATGCGAAACACCAGGTGGGTGAAGAATAATCCAAATCCGGTGATTGTGAAACTGATAATCCAAGCTGTCAAAATTACTTCCATACAACTTAAATTGTATTCATGGGGTCATTCTCTAAAAAAAAAAAAAAAATTAGCATAAAATTTAAATTATAAAAATTAAGAATATTTGATAACCGTATTTGGATTTGACAATAATTTATCAGTTCGTTTGCCATAATATTAGCAAATATTTTTTCTTTTTATCTGAAATCTTTTTTTGTAGTTATCTTTTGTTATTTCACAAAATATTAAGGCAGTACAAATATTTTTTTGTTACATGGATACACTGTATTATGTTGAACTCAGGCCTTTCCATGTGCCCATCACCTGGATAGTGTTCACTGTACCCTCCACCTTGCCTCCCCCCTTCTGTGTTTCCAATGTCCTTTATGTCCCTTTGAGCCCATGTGTACCCATCATTTAGCTCCCACTTGTTAGTGAGAACCTGTGGTGTTTACTTTTCCATTCCCTAGGTACTTCACTTAGGATAATGGATGCCAGTTTCATCCAAGTTGCTGCAAAGGACATTATTTCATTCATTTTTCTGGCTGTGTAGGACTAGTTGGTGTGGGTGTCTGTGTGTGTGTGTGTGTGTGTGTGTGTGTGTGTATACCACATTTTCTTTATACACTCACCAATTGATGGGCACTTAGGTTGATATCATATCTTTACAATTGTGAATCGTGCTGTGATAAACATTCGGGTGGAGGTGTCTTTTTTATAAAATGATTTATTTTTTTTTTCAGGTAGATACCAGTACTGAAATTGCTGGGTTGAATGGTAGGTCTACTTCTAATTCTTTGAGGAATCTCCGTACTGTTTTCCATAGGGATTGTACTAGTTTGCAGTCCCACCAACAGTGTGTAAGTGTTCCTTTTTCTCTGCATCCATGCCAGCATCTGGGTTTTTTTTTTTCTTTTTAATAATCGTCATTCTGACAGGGGTAAGGTGATGTCTTATTGTGATTTTAATTTGCATTTTCCTGATTAGTGATGTTGAACATTTTTTCATATTTTTTTGGCCATTTGTCTGTCTTCTTTTGAAAAAATTCATATCTTTTGCCCATATTTTGATAGGGTTGTTTGTTTTTTTCTTGCCGATTTGAGTTCTTTGTAGATTTTGGATATTAGTCCTTTGTTGAATGCATGGTTTGTGAATATTTTCTCCCATTCTGTAGATTGCCTGTTTACTCCATTAATGATTTCTTTTGCTGTGCAGAAGCTTTTTAATTTTATCAAATCCCATTTATTTATTTTTCTTGTTGCTATATTTTCCTTTAGGGTCTTAGTCACAAATTCTTTGCCTAGGCCAATGTCTAAAAGAGTTTTTCCTACATTTTCTTCTAGAACTGTTATGGTTTCATGTCTTATATTTAAGTCTTTAATCCATCTTTAATTAATTTTTATATATGGTAAGAGATATATATTCAAGACATTGTTCTACACATTTACTATCATTTAATTCTCAATGCAAAATTACAGAATCATTTCATTTGATGAAGATAGTGAAGTGCAGATAATGAAACTTGAGGATGGTGTAAATAAGGATTTGAATACAGGTGGTCCGACTCCATCCACAGTCCACATTGTTGACTAAAATACTACAGTATATGCAAGTTGGAATACCTTGCTTCATCAAAATTGTTATAAAAAATATGTAAAATCAACTGAGAATTACAGTTTAATGGTTATATCCCTTTACTTCCCTGTATACAGAAATAAGAAAGAATAAATTTAATACATTTGTCTAGGAAAATATCCATGAAGTGATGAGACTATAGAATATTGACCTTATATTATTAGTATATCAGACTGCATCTAGATGCCATGGGACTGAGGCAGCAAACAGCAAATAAAACCTGATAGTAGGTATTTAATAAATATTGTTGATTGACTATTCTATGGAAAATGAGACACAACTAAGTTCATATGAAAGTTATAAACTTCTAGGAGTCATACAAATCTTAATGTTAGAAGAAAGGAGTCAGATTCTGCCATAATCATCTCCATTTTATAGGGAAAGATATTTTGGAATCTTAAAGGTTAAGTGACTTACTCAAGATTATGTAAGTAAATACTGGCTGAACTTACGTAGGCCACTTTAATTTTCTGGGGTTAGATTTCCCTCTAGGTGAAGCAAATGTATAGGAAAAAAGAAAACAGATGAAAATTTAGACTTTTGACTTTCGTCAGTATTTTCAGACTCATCTTCTGCTAAAACCTTGAAGTAGTTGAGTTGCCTTTTCATAAGCTTTGTCTCATTCAGAAAAGGTAAAAATAGGATTTCATGATTCAGTAATCAATATATTGGATTAATCTACTTATGTATACACTGTATTTTCAACTCCCTCAACTCCAGCTAATAGCATAATGCTTACTGTAATTCTACTTTGAAGGCCTTACTATGTGCAAATTATAATTTGGATCTCAGGCAATTAGTGACTGACAGGGTAGAGAAAAGCTCAGTTTCTCTGAGAGGCTGTGTAAGTAAGGTCTTAGGTACTTCTGTCACTGAAAATTCACCTTTATTATTTCTTTGGACAGTTTAAACCAAGAGAAAATTAAGAATGCCATACTTTCAAAAACTATACAAAGATGCAAAATATAAATTAGGTGCCATAAACTGGTTGATTATGGCAGATATATATCTAAGATAATAGAACAGAGGCAAATTTGGGGGAGGGACATTGAAAGTTCTAAAAATTTTTTCATTGCAACTAAGGTACAGGGACTCTTTTCTGTCTGGTATTTTGAAACATCCCACACTAAGAACTTACTGAATTAAGCCATCTGTATGTCTTCTACTTAATCTTGGCATGGATTTATGAATAAGTTACAGAGAGGTTATAAAATCCCTAGCCATTTCAAGTGGTTTTAATCAGTCCTCACATGCAGCAGAATTCAGAGAATTTTACAATATTAAGATCATAAATTGTTCAAAATGATAAATGGAAATATATACTTTTTCCCCCAATAAAATCACTTTTAATAGTTTTTTCTTAGTTGAAATGTATATATGTTTTATGACGGGCAAAATGACCATTCAAACTTAAAAACTATCTTGAAATCACTGCTGTTAGTGTTAAATATCTAAGACTTTCTATTATTCTTTTGTAGCTATTTTAGTGTTTCACGAAATGAATTTTTTTAGGACTTAAAATGTGGGCAATAGCTTTTTTAAAAATCTCTGATTTTTAAATTTCAAATGAATTAGACCTTATCTTGAAAATGGGCAATTGATGAACAAAACCACCTGTTAAGAATGGTTACTAGCACAGAAGGACCTAGAAGACCCAGTAGGCTATTCTGTTGCTCATAAACAAGAGGATTAGTTTATCCTTGTATTTGAATTCTGAATATTAAAATTTAATTGCAAAAATTAATGATAATGGAGGTATCAATAAAATGTGTATTTTTATTTTCCTAAGAAATGAAATATATTACAATTCTGGATCTTGTACCAAACTACTTAGAAGCCAAATATAATCTCATGGAAAAAATATTAGGAGGATGTTTTACACATTTATTAGTAGTAAACAACGCAAAATAAAAACAACAAAAAATATGAAAAGTGGTACCCTCCTCATTTAGGGAAATTAAAACACAACACAGGAAGTTTTCTGCATTAAAATGTATTTCTAGAAATCATATCTTGAAAGATGAAATGCTGACTATATGTATTGATGGTTTCTCAACTGTCCGTTTTCAACAAGGTAAATATCAGAGGATACTAACAATTAATATGCCAAAAAGGAATGAAAAGCATATTATAAGGGCTTTTTAGGAAGTAACAGATAGAGATGAAATGTTTAGTGGAAAAAAATGAGGATGGGCTATGTTTATGAAACCTCTTCTTTAACACATGACATACACACCACAAGAAACAAAATGCAATGCTTATTTCTTATTTTAAAAAATAGCCTATTACATTAAGTTTTTGAAAAGGAATGAACTACTTTGGGACTCCCTTTTCTCTACTTTGAACAGAAATTGCAATCCTTGTTACACAATTATTTGGAACTAAAAAAAATATAGCTTTAGATTTTAGTAATTTTTAGAACAACTAAGTGACAGATTTCTATATAGGTCTTCATTTAGGTGTTTTCTGTAATACATGACTTGTTTCCAGTGAAGGAACAGAGCAATCTATCTTGATGAAACAAATAATAACTACACACAATATTAACTTATTGAAATGAAAATTCCTTTGCAGGCAAACCCTCACGTGTGGTCTTCAACAATTTTCTTAGATTCTAGTTTTCATTTTCTTACATTCCAGCTGATAATGATATCAATTAGATACTGAGGCCATGGGGGTCACAGTCTATTTTGAGAATCTGATGAACACTGTGAGCTACTTTTCTTGAAAATATTTTTTTCTCTGTACAAAATTATGGATATAATTTCAGAGCTTTCCTAGAATATAAGGTTGATTCATGAACCCCAGATTAAGATCCTTGTCCTAAAGATATATGTGTGGGAAGGTCAAATAGCTAAATTTTAGAACAACTAAGATTTTGACATGTTGGGCCTGATGATAAAAAGATTCTTGGTTATTTATCTATGGGATTTACCTTTTTAAAAATTATCAATGATAAAGGTCATTGGAAATCTGAGCCAAATTCGATGGTAGCTCAGTGCAAAACTCCTTTGGTCAGAACTGCATTTACTTATTTTCTTGGCTCATTTTAATTTCAAATAAATTTGTGGAACTCTAATTAATTTAGTGTTAGTTGAATGAGATGTGATTATAACATTTTCTTTGGTGAATTAAAAAACGTCTATGCTTTCAAAAAGCAATCAGTTGTGAATGTCAAGGCTAGTTTCTATAGAACACTTTCTCAAGTCAATTTTTCCACAAGAAAGCATCCAGATGCAATCAAGTCCACTATTTGACTAGAAAAAACAGCTTTGTGGTGTCATGTAATGTGGGTTCAGAACATCGATCTATGTTCAACAACAGTATGACAAGCTAATTTATCGTTTTCCCTGTTAAAGTTAAAGTGGTATTCTGACCTTTTTTCTGGTTTGACTATCATATTATTAATCTATTAAGTTGAATTTTCACTTAAACAAAAATCTGAATTCCTATTGTGCATCTTTGTAAATATTCTCATTTTCATTTTTCTATATATTTTATAAATTTTTTTAATTAAAATACTTTTTAGAATGGTTGAAAGTGCTTGAATGACATATTTATAAAGATAAAATAGTGCCCTATGATTTCCAATTCCATTAATCTAATCTTTATGTTGTTGGAGAGGTAGTTTGTATATACAGAATGGCACATATTTACATGGAGGAGAGGTTGTAGTTCCTGCTGTGTCTGCTTGCACATTAAATCATCATACTGTAGGTAAATGCAGGTTTTGTTCTATGTAAATAAGTGAGATGACGGGTCTTTTTACTAATCCATATTTACATGTATTATCTGGATTTTTACTGTTGACAGTGAATCTAGTTAATAGCCATAGTGCTTTACGGAAATGTACATAGAAAAGTTAAAAACATCATATAAACATAAGGGAACATTATTACAGGTGAGTTAACTATTATTAGTGCTTGCCTTTTTAATGTAAACAAATAATTATAATTTCAAATCATTATTGAATCTAGTTATTCAATTTACTGAAATAATCTTTGGCATGAAAAGAGACCTACTCAGCTGGGAAAATATTCATGGAACTACATGGGTGCTTTGGCCACACAGCCCTTTCAATGTCCATGAGGAGTTATCAATTTTGGGTGAGAGGGGAATTTCAGAGGACTAGCTTTTACTCTCCAGGCAGAGGTGAATATACTAGGAAGCTAATAAAGCACAAGTTACGGGACCTCTTACTACCAATGAACATTTTCTTCCAAGTCCTTGCAACGGGCCTTAGAAATGCCTGTGAGTATATGCTTTTTTTTTTTGAGACAGAGTGTCACTCTGTCGCCCGGGCTAGAGTGAGTGCCATGGCGTCAGCCTAGCTCACAGCAACTTCAAACTCCTGGGCTCAAGCAATCCTTCTGCCTCAGCCTCCCGAGTAGCTGGGACTACAGGCATGCGCCACCATGCCCGGCTAATTTTTTCTATA
>CAUYRT010050497.1:0-10283 GCA_963574885.1 Lepilemur ruficaudatus
CTTTGACAGAGTAGATTTTTGAATGTAACAAGATAAGTCAACTTGAGTGGTAATATATTTTGGGAAATCAGCTCACTACAAATTGTGACTATAAACATTGTACTGTAAATGCTTTGTAGTTTTCCCCCAATAAAAAAAAAATACATTTTTTAAAAGAGGAAAAAAAAAAAGAATTGCATATGATAGATTCTTCATTTATCTTGATGAAATTTTCCTTTACTGTTGGAAAAGGTAGTGAGTTCTACTTGAGGCCTAATTCTGGATGCAGGAAGGAACTTACTGGTATAGTAGGAATGATTAGAACATTGGAAGACAGTAACACGTTACTATAGGCATAGAGAAAAGTGCACCTTAAACTTGAGAAACACAGAGTTCAGTATAGTCCAGGGAAACGAGAACAGGTTTTATAGTGACTGCCTCCAATAAAAGAACAAGCACAACCCTGATTGCAAGAAGATAACATGAAGTCCTTACTATACAGTTAAAGATGAAAAAGAAGAGGCTGCTGAGTACTTGTGGTCACAGATCTCTTCAATACATTTAGCTTTTAAAAGGACATGTTCAAAAGCTGGGAGGAAGGACACATGGCCAAGGATGAATACAAAGACTGGATGCCCTTGTAATGATCTTATCAGGAAGGCTACAGCTCACAATATGCTGCACTCACAAGATTGCTAAGAAGAACTAAAATCTCTTTTTCAATCTTGTTGAAAATAAAAAGAATAAAGAAGAGATATTTGTTCCACTGTTTGGAGCTAAAGCATGATGTTTACATCCAGAAGAGAGAAAGTAGCCCTTTTAAACTTTTGTTTGGCTTCTGTCTTTTCCAGGAAGGTGCTACACTATCTATCTTTTGTTTTTTCTGTTTCTACTGAGAGATGAAATCACCACCAGGATAAGTAAAGGATTTTTCACATGTTATGATTTAAGTAGAAATATCTTCTTTGGAAAGAGGATATTGAGGCTGAAGGTAGATGAAGAGATCAGTGATTATACCAGCCATGTAAATCGAATTCAAAATCCCAGACCTGATGATAGTAATAATAGCAAACACTAATATAGTTCTTACTATTTAAGTTCTTTCTAAGTGCTTTGCCTGTGTTAATTCTTTTAAATATCACAACAATTCTATAAGGTAAAATAGCATTATCATCCTCATTTTACAAATGGGGAAGTTGAGACCCAGAGAGGTGTCCAAGGTTCAGCCAGTGAGTGGTAGGGCCAAAAACTGAATCCAGGCAGTCTGAGTCCAGATTCTTTGCTCTTGACTACCGTAAAATGCTGAATTTCAGATAACTAAATAAATACTGCAGATGTGATTGCGGAACTCTCTCAGCAATCTTGGAAGAATCAGAGCTTGAAAGGCTGGCTGCGGAGCAGAGGGGGCAAGTCTTGAATTTCACAAATGGGAAAGCAGGTGAAACCCAGAAGCAGCAGCTTCTGGGGCCTGGCATGGATTCTGGCAAAGCTGCAGAGTAAACTGGAAGCAGATGGATTGTGAATGCTCAGAAAAAGAAGCTGTGATCTCTGGGAGCCAGCACAGTTTAAAGCAAGGATAAGTCAGGCCCAATTAACTTCATCGTAGTATTGGAAGAGACCACTAACCTGGTAGAATGCTGAGTCTTGATCATAGTAAAGCATTTGATGAAGTCTCTACATTGATGTCTTTCTTTGTAATCCAGAAATCAGCACAGTGTTAGCTCTATGGAACGCCCCACTAACTTGGGTAGCTGAGTGAACTTATCCGAGGAGGGAGTAGGTTAATGAATCACTTCAGTGCTTAACACTACACTGTATATGGCACATTGGAGATTTATCATAAATATATATTGAATGAGTGAAACACGAAAGAGACCTCTAATTCTGTGCTGATCTCTAACCTCTTTAATTCTTTTCTTTATCAGTGACAAAAATAAAAGTCGAGGAGGCATGCTTATCAAACTTGCTGGTGATGCAAAGTTCAAGGGAAGAATTATTCCCCTGGGTGAATGAGTTCATTTTTAAAAAGATCTCAACATGCTGATGTTTTCAAGATAAATTTTAATAGCGTAAATCTAAAATCCCACATTTAGGTAAAAAAAAATAGGCAAGCACAGAAGGAAGGATACCTTGTTTAAAGGTGATTCATGTGAAAAACAATAACCTAATGATTTTGACTGAACACAGATTTAATATAAGCTGAGAGTGTTCTATGACTGCCTAAGATGCTAAAAAGGATCTTAGGCACCATTAATAAATGTCTGCTTTATAAACGAAGACAGGTAATGGCCTTGCGGTATGTATTAATCAAAGCACACCTGGAGGCCCATTGTCAATTCCAGTAGCTATATTTTAAAAAATAAATATAGACAGAAAGACTGAGCTGAACCCAGAAGTGACTAGATGATCAAGAGTCTGTAAATGAGCACTAAGAGAAATGATGGAAGGCCTGGAAAAGATACATCTTAGAGGTAACACAATATTTGGCTCAGCTAAGTCCAATGGGTCAAAGTTAGAGAAGGCAGCTTGCAGCTCTGTATAAGGAAGAAAATGATGGGAATGATTTGCAAGGCAAGTGGGCTGTGCCTGAAGAGTAAAGTAGTACACCTACTGTCTCTGGGAGTACTCAGGCAGGTTTTATCAAGGCTAGCAACCAGGGATCCTATTTCCTGAGAGGAAATTCCAAATTTGTGTGGAGGGCTGGAATAGATGACTTCACATTCTCTTTCAATTCTAAACTTCTGAGTCTGTGATTATGACACTCTCCACCTTCTTCTTCCTTCCTCTACACTTTAAAAGCTAAAAAAAAATGACTATATATATACACACACACACATATATATATATATAAGATGGATATTTTGCATATATTTATTCATTTTAGTTTATGTATTTATGAAGAAACAGCATTGGCTCAAGTGGTACTACTGTGTTTGTGGTCATTCAACGGCTTTCTGCCACGCTACATATATAATTTAAAATGTCAGTCTTACCTCATATACAGTGAATTTTTTTTTAAGTAGCATAGAGATTTCAGGTTTTTTTTGACAGCAAAAGAAAAATATGGAAATCACTCATGGCTTTTTACCTTCTTTCCCCCTTAATGTCATATCATTAAGGGAACCCAAATCAAGGTCACGAAAACCCAAGCTGTTTGATTTGGAATGAAATAAAATCAAAGAGAACAGATGATACATGGGATGTGGAAATGAATTTGAAGTTGGACAAAAGCCCAGTTTTTCAGTAATATCCAAGTTGATCATTTTTCTCTTTTGCCTTAGAAAGAAAATAACTGCACATTAGATGTTCTATGACCTTCATGACAGTTCCAACTCATCCAGTTGTCACACTGTCAGCTCTTTTAAAAGTTACCATGGATTTATAATACTATAGGGCTGAAGGCAACCTAATTCCGGCAGAAAAAGAAGATATCATGGCACTAAATGTTTTCCAAGTTTTTATTTCTTGCTACCAAATGTGCTATAGTTAATATTTCATGTCATTCTTCCTTTGATGAAATCACAGTGCAATTTAAGCTTTTTAAAGCAGGTGTGAAATAAATCTAAAGTGTAGAATTGCTACTTACCTGGGTGTTGCTGGCCAAATCTTGGATTAAGTTGACGTGATTTTCATTTTCAACATTAACACGGAACACTTTCTCGCTGAATGGTGATATAGCAGAAGAACATAAAATTTAAACTGGGTAATGTGTCCAAATATTAGGGCTAACAAGGAAGAGGGACTTTTGCTTTAAGGAATTGCTTACCCTTCAAAGTGCTCCCCGGAATGATGAGCAGATGCCAGGGCCACAGCCCCCAGAACCAGGAACACCAGCATTGTGTCGGGCTAGGTCTGTTGGGTGGGTCCCACCTGCTTTTATATCAGAGTGTTCTTTTTTTTCTTCTCCTGAGCACAAATAGGAATTACCATATCTTGATTAATTGTTTCCTGGCATTGTTGACTTGGTAGCTCTATGAAGTCTGAGAGGATATCTCTCTCAACACCTGTGGAAATACAGCAAATAATCCCAAGTTCAACCTATCCAACTTGGATGCCAGACCTTGAATAGTCTGGGGGTCAATGAGATTTAAATAAAATCTATTTTGTAGTCTTTTTTTTCCCCTTTTGAATTGATAATTACATATAATAAATTCTCTAGATTTAAGTGTGAAGTTTGATGAGTTTTGGTAAATGTATATACTCATGTAATAAACATTCCAATCAAGGTATAGAACATTTCCATCAACCTAACAAATTCCCTTGAGCACCTTTCCAGTCTATTTCTGTGCTCGCGTCAGGCAACCGCTACTCTGATTTCCAGCTTTATACATTAATTTTGCCTGTACTAAACTTTGTGTAAATGGGGTCATATTCCTTTGCGTCTGGTTTATTTCATTCAAGAGGTTTTTGAAATTTATTAGCATTTTTGTTTGTATTATTGGTTTGTTCCTTTTTATTAACAAGGGATATTCCATTGTATGACTATACCATAATTTGTTTAGCCATTTTCTTGTTGATAGATATTTATGTTACTTTCAATTTTGTGCTATCAGTAATAACGTTGCAATGACCCCTTTTGCACAAGTCTTTTTGTTGACACATGTTTTCATTTGGGGGGAGGGTAAATATCTGAGTAGAATTGCTAAATAATAATGTAAATGTAGGTTTAACATGATGAGATTCTGCCAAATCTTTTTTCCTAGTGGTTGTACAATTTTAAGCTTCCACTGGTATCCAGGTGCTCTGTGTTCTCACCAACATTTTGGCATTCTTTTAGTCTTCAATTTTGGTAATTGTAGTGAGTGTGAAGTGGTATCTAATTATGGTTTTACCTTGCATTTCCCTGATGACTAATAATTCTGAACATTTTTTCATATGTTAATTGACCACTTGTAAATCCTCTTTTGTGAAGCATCTATTGAAGTCTTTTGCCTTTTTTGAGAAATTGCTTGTTTGTCTTTTTATTCTTGCTTTGTTTTAGTTCTGGATACAAGTACATTGTCAGAAATGTATATCGCAAATACCTCTTCCCGGTACGTAGCTTGCATTTTCATTTACTTGATGTTATCCCTTTGACGAGCAGACATCTTAGATTTTGATAAAGTTCCAGTTTATCAATGGTTTTCTTTTATGATTAGTGCCTTTACATTCTTTCTAAGAAATCTTTGCCTGTCCCAAGGTCTCAAACGTATTCACCTATGTTTTCTTATAGGAGCTTTGTAGTTTTAGGTCTTCATGTGTAGTGTGAAGTATAGGTCAATAATTTTTTTAATATGAATATCCAGTAGTTCCAGTGTTATTTGTTAAAAAGGCCTTTCTTTTCCCCATTGAAAGATTGGTTTCTCTGTCAAAATTCATTTGGCCTTATATGCATGAGGCAATTACTGGACTTTCTATTTGTGTTACATTGATCTATTTATCTGATTTTTACAACTACAATAATATCTTGATAACTATACTTTATAGTAAGTTTTAAGGTCAGATAGTGTATGAGTGCTCCAACTTTGCTCTTTACCAAGATTTTTTTGGCCATTCTAAGTCATCTACATTTTCGTGTATATATATTTCAGTATTTGTTTGTCAATTTCCATGAAAAATCTTGCTGAGATATTGATTGGGATTGCAGTGAATCTGTAGATCAATTTGGAAAGAACTGATATCATTCAACTCATAAGCATGGCATCTCTCTACATTACTCTGGGTATTTGTTAATAAGTGTGAAGGGTCTGAGATTTTATTTTACTTGCAAGATAACAAGTTATCTTGCCACACAGTAAGACATGAAACTCCTGGTTCAGAAAAAAAGGACTTTATTACTCATGGCACAGCAAGCAGCATGAGCTTCATGTTTGTATTGGTTCTTTTATTTCCTGGTCCCATGGAGATGATGTGGAAGTGGGTCCTGGTGAATGCTGTGTGTACAGGTTTGTGTCACGGTTGAGGTGAGCTGAGGAAACAACTCTTGAGGGGGATGATAGCAAATCTGATCAACCTTTGCCCCAAAGAAAACATTAGCTTTATCAATCTGGATAGTAAATAGATTTTTCCTTTGCCCTGGAGGGAGACACCATCTCTGCCTTCGAAGCAGTTTGCTATAGAAATATCTTAGACAAGTTAGTCCAGAACAAAAGCGTTGCAAGATACGCAGAAACAGAGGGACCCATGGACATTTGTCTCCCAGCAATATCTACTGCTTTCTACACATTTTTGACTGAATTTTCCTGACTACGTTACTCTGTTGGTCATTCTGATTAATCTGACTGACAGGGGCTGGAACCAAATCCATTCAATTTGTTTACTGTGGCATCTAATTAAGATGAATATCCACAGGACTTCTAGCAGCATGATGAGGCCAATCTGCAACACTGACCTCAGCCATCCCTCCCCAGGGTACTTGGACCCAACCGGCAGAACAAATAGCCTAAACTATCTGTGTCTGCCTTAGAAAGCCAGGCAGCTTTCTCCTTAACTGTCAGTATTGACTGTTCCACTTTACCTGAGGCTATAATCTGGGCACAACAGGATCTATTAACTATTACACAAACTTCACCAAGGCCTGCAAGGAGGAAGTCTAGGGTAATTCTATCATCCATAACAAGACTGGCCAGTGAGTTGGGGCTGACCTTAATGTCTCCCAGGGCTAAGGTGACATTTAATGCACTTTGTGTGTGTGTATGACTTACGATCCAATCCAAGACACTTCAATTGTCATGTCTCTTTAGTCTCCATTAATCTGGACTAGTACCTCAGCCTTTCTTTATCTTCCACAATATTGACATATTTAAAGAGTAGAAGTCATTGTTGTGTAGAGTGTCCCTCAGTCTGGTTTGTTTCCTTGTCTCTTATGATAAACAAACTTTTTAAAAATTTAAAAAATGCAGTACACTGAGCTCCACAGAGACAACACCAGGGCAAGTGAGAGTTGGACAGGCACTGGGTGACTCTCTGCCTTGCTCAGGAAAAGTAACTAAGTGTGGGCAAAGGCAATTTAAGAAGTTCAGAGGCCAAATGTCATCATATGCATTCTTTGTGCAAACTTGCCAGGAGAAGCACAGGAAGAAGACCTATGCTTTAGGTACTTAGTCAACTTCTCAGAGTTTCCAAGAAGTGTTCAGAGAGGTGGAAGCCCTCTGTGCCTCTGCTAAAGAGAAAGGAAAATTCGAAGACATGACAAAGGTAGATAAGGCACATTAGCAAAGAGAATTGAAAACCTGTATACCTCCTAAAGGGGAAACAAAAAAAGTTCAAGGATCCCAAAGCACCCAAGTGACCTCTTTCAACCTTTTACTTATTCTGTTCTGAGTGTCACCCAAAAATTAAAGAACATCCCGGGCTATCCATTGGTGTTGTTGCCAAGAAACTGGGAGAGATGTAGAATAGCACTGCTGCAGATGACAAGCAGCCTTATGAAAAGAAGGCTGAGAAGCTAAAAGAAAAATATGAAAAGAATATTGCTGCATACTGAGCTAAAGGAAAGCCCGATTCAGCAAAAAAGAAATCCATCAAGGCTGACAAAAGCAAAAAAAAGAAGGAGGAGGAGGAAGATGAGGAATGGCGAGGATGAAGAGAAGGAGGAAGATGAAGATGATGATGATGATGAATAAGTTGGTTTTAATATAGTTTTTTCACTTGTCTATAATGCATTTAACCCTTCTGTACATAACTCACTTCTTTTAAAGAAAAAAATGGAAATGTAAGTCTGTGTAAGGTTTGTTTTTAAACTGTACAATGTCTTTTTTTGATATAGTTAATACACTACTGAATGTGTCTTTGGAAAGTCCTGTCCTGGTGGTATTTGCAGTAGCCACAACTTCGCCTGGTACAGCATGGAGGCTGTAAATTGGCAGAGAAATTTAAAGCAGGTTCTTATTGGTGTATAGCACAAATTAGTTGTGTATGAGGATGATAGTATTTTCATCTTCTGTTGTCTCTGATGCCTCATATATGAAATAATTGTTCTGATAAATGAATACTATTCTGTAATTGCAAAAAACATTGTAGGTGTTTTGTTGACATCCTGAATGCTTCTAAGTAAGTATATTTTTAATTAAAAAATTAAAGCCAGATTACATATTCCTGAATATAAATGATATAAATGGTCTATGTATCAATACAACTGATTAAAAAGTTGAAAATTTAGGGAAGTCACACTTTGACAAGCCTGCCTCCTTTGCAGATGTTAATAATTATTCTGTTCTCTGCACCCTCTCATAGTGCCTTGCTTTTATCTCTGCATATTGTTTCTTTATTTTTGTATTTTAGTTGGATATTTGTGAATCTTTCTCCTTTCACTAGGATTGTAGGCTCTTTGAGAGACCCTTATTTATTTTAATTTGTTTTGTAGCAGGTGCACAGTGCTTTGTGGAGAAGAAAGATGTAGAAATAATGACAAAATGATATTTTCACAAAAAAGCCAAATTATTTTGGCATTGTTCAATAACTACATTATGGAGGGAATAATATTAAGACAGCTATTGCTTTCTTAAGAAAGTCAAACTTCCTTCTTCCCTTTGGTTAATGGCAAAAATACCTCCTAGAATTCCCCTTAGGTGTATGCAAGGGATTGGTTTTAGGACTTCCACACATACCAAAATCCACACATGTTCAAGTCCCTCAAGTTGGCCCTGAAGAACCTCTGTATATGAAAAGTTGGCCTTCCATATACAAGAGTTTTGCATCCCCACCAACAGTTTATTTTCCATCCACATTTGGTTGGAGGAAATCCATGTATAAGTGGACCCACACAATTCAAACCTGTGTTGTTCAAGGGTCAACTGTGTATGAAAATTTACATCAAAGAAAAATTATGAACTTACCTGAAGTCATAAAATCATCTCCCCTGATCATGTATGTATTCTTAGAATTGTCAGTTTCCTCTGAATGGCTCTTGCTTCTTAGAATCTTCTCTATATTCAGAATTAATTATCAAGTGGTGTCTACATGAGATGTTTTTTTGATTTCCCTACCCATCTTACATTTTGCTTTAGGTACCACATAAATGGTAAATAATAGCTTTGGCTCATTATTCATGGATTTGTTCTAAATTATCCTAACCCAATCAGCTCTGTACACCACATTTTATGCTGAGGCTGCTTCTTCCAGATTCTGACCTCATTGCTCATTGTTCTGTTTTATTTTTTTCCTTCCAACTGACCTTGACTTTTGATTTGGCTCTTGTTAATGTGTTCCTATCCTCCACCTTTGCAATCTATTAACATGTATTTTGGTTCTTTTTTCACTTCCCTTCCCTAGGTTACCCTAAATTCCTTCTTGGTTACAACTAAGACTAAAATCAACTAGCTGAATGAGAGAAATTGCTATTCATATAACTGAAAAGGTTAGCAATAGTGCTGGCTTCGCAGGCTTAGTTGTTGGTGTTTGTTAAGCCTGGGCTCCTCGTTTTGGTCAACTCTGACATGTGGTATCAGGATGGCCACTAATAGGTACAGTTTTGCATCATAGTGGAATGGGAACCCTACTGGAAAGATAATTTCTTCTTCCCTCTTGTCTCAACCCAGATCTTCATATTGAATTTCAATGGACTGACCTGGGACATGTGCCTATCTATCCTTCAACCAATTCTTATGGTCAGCATGACGGAGTGTGCTGGTTGGCCAGGCCTGGGTCATTTGATCACCCCTAGAATTTTCGCATAATATTTAATTTGGCTGCTACTGCTACTGCTACCACATTTCCAGGACAGATCTCGAGCAGTCCTCACATCTGTTTGTCACCAGCTTCTAAGTCAAAGTGAAAGTCATAGTGTAACCTGCTCTATGAACAAATTTCAATAACTCCTATATGTTTTTTAAATAGTCCTCTCCCTTAACTAACTACTTGATCCTTTGAATTGTTTCCCAGAAATGGTAGATTTTCTTCATGACAAAGGAACCGAGATTATAATGCTCCTGTGCAGACTTCCTGACACAAAGATTCACCATCCCCCTTAATCTGCCCCAAGGCAAGTGGCCCCTCCTTAAAAAAACCCCTGATCTCGCCGGCGCGGTGGCTCACGCCTGTAATCCTAGCACTCTGGGAGGCTGAGGCGAGCGGATCGCTCAAGGTCAGGAGTTCAAAACCAGCCTGAGCAAGAGTGAGACCCCGTCTCCACTATAAATAGAAAGAAAGAAATTAATTGGTCAACTAAAGATATATATAGAAAAAAAAATTAGCCAGGCATGGTGGCGCATGCCTGTAGTCCCAGCTACTTGGGAGGCTGAGGCAGAAGGATTGCTTGAGCCCAGGAGTTTGAGGTTGCTGTGAGCTAAGCTGACACCACGGCACTCACTGTAGCGCGGGCAACA
>CAUYRT010050499.1:0-21246 GCA_963574885.1 Lepilemur ruficaudatus
CAACTTGAAATAATTAAAATTATAAATCATCTTGGTCAATGCTTAGAAAAGGGTGGTAGTGATCTATATTTTGAACCAGAGCTTTTAACTCATCAAACAGTTGCAAGAGAATAGAAAAAATGGTTTTAGATTATAAACTCAAGAAAGTCACCATTGGAAGTTTCTACAGGTTATATTGACTCTATAAAAAGAATGAGAAAGACATTAGTAAAAAAAGAGAGATAAAGAAGTAGAAAAGAAAACCAAATAGCAAAATAATGAGAAGAATGCATGTCTTGTACATTTTAAAAAATATCTTAATCCTGTACTTACCCCTCCCTTTTAAACTGAATTGTCGGCAATTTACGACTTTCTATTCTGTTTTGTTATAGACAAAAACAAAATGAGTGAGAGTAATTCTGAAAAGAAATTCAGAAATACTTAACAATTTTCCTGTTAAAATGACTCATGCCACAAGTGTTTGCCCCATTTTGGGGTAAGAGGATAGTGCGGGTCACCTTGCATCATGCACTAGAGAGGATGCAGAAGTTTTCCTCTGAGGTAAATTTCTGAATGACTAATCTTTTTAACTCACAAACTTGATTGAAACATTGAATGCAAGATGCAGTGGGGAAATAAACAAATATAAACTGTCAGAACCTGTGGATATTTTAATGTTACATATTTAAAGGAATAAAAATAAGCTTTTCTAGGAAAATTAAAAATAGGAAAATAATTATTTATGAGGGCAAAGTAGCTAAGATATTTTATACATTTTTTAAAGCACTCTTTTTTGTGTACTTTAAAATCACTTCTTAATTTCACCCAACAATCAACAAATATTTGTTGTGTGGCCATTTGCCAGGAGTGGTTGATGACGGTAATGACGGCCATACCTAGTAAGCAATGAGCACTTCGCGTGTACCCTAAAGCTTTACTGAAGGGCTTTATTTACAACAACTCCTGGATTAAGTGCTATAGTAATTCTCATTTTGCAGATGAATAATTGAGATTTGGAGAAGTAAAGTACTTCACCCACTGTCACATAGCCAGTTGGCATGTGGGCTAGACTTGAAGTGAAGCCGATTCTTCCTTAGGTTATGGAAGTGACAGCATTTTTAAAATTAAAGAAACTGTTATGAAATCCCATAGATCTGTACTCTAATCCCGGTTCTGAACTAAAAATCCACAAGAATTTGAGTAAATTTACCTTATATATTTGTAGCTTAGTTTTTAAAAATCTATAATTACGAATTTAGAATTGCACATTTTCCATGTCACATCTAGCCAGAATGTTCTAATACTTTTGTTAAAGAAAATTAGAGATACAAAGATGAAGTCTTAAAATGTATTAACAGAAAAATGAAAGACAAGTCATTTTATGAAATACATAATGACTTTTATTTGGTATTTTTAGATGTATTTGTACATTAGAGTAATCCCCAAATGTACATATCCATAATTTCAAAATTTTTATATAAGTTGTATATTTTATTTTTATTTTTAAATATTTTAATTATTATGAGTACATAATAATGTATTTTCGTGGGGTACATGTGATGTTTTAATACAGGTATACAATGTGTAATAATCAAATCAAGGTAATCAGGGTATCCATCACTTCAAGCATTTCATTCTGTTTTCACTCTTTTAGTTATTTTAAAGTATACAGAACTTACTGCTGACTATAATAACTTTGTTGTGCTATCAAATATTGTTCATTCTATCTAACAATATAACTATGTTTTTGCACCCATAAACTGTATATTTTAGATTGAGTTCCTTATAATATAATGTAATAAAATATTAGAGCAATGAATACTTATTACCAACACTGCAAAGTCAGTGTGGTAAATTCAACGTTCTAAAAGTGGCTTGCGTTAACTTGGATAATAAAGGTATTACACAGTTGAAATCTTGTTTTGGGCTTCATAAATCTTGTGTCTCTAATTTATATAGTAAAAATTTGTTTTAGTCTATGAAGATGAGAGCTAAATCTTTTTTTAATGTACTCTGCCAAAAAATCAAAACATCTCATGTCTCTTTCTATGTATCTATCTGCTTTTAGCATACAACTCTAGCAACACTTTTAATTTACAAACCTCTTTGAGAAACCACAAGTTTTCTTAATGAATTTATAGATTTTCTTTCTCAACTCTCTCTGGAATCACACAGCTTATTAATCTTAGGTGATTTTAGTATCCATATTGACAATATTGAAGATAGCATTGGTGTAAATGTTATTTCCCTCTTTAATTCTCTTGGCTTCACTTGGCCCATCTCTCAGATGACTCTATCATAGAAGGGACAGACCATTTCCACATTACTATTGACTCTCATTTATTGTGTTCTATTTGCAAGTAAGATTTTATCCAGTATTCTTCACAATCCTGGATTTTGAGTATTTTATTTATCCTTGCAATTTCTTGTATGTTTATTTCTCTAAAACCAAATATTTTAATATTCATTTGATTTCAAAATAATCCTTCTATCCTACTAAAATTTCAGTCCAAAATAATTGTTGATTTCCTATGATAGCCACTCCTGATTTGTCAATTATAATTCCCATTATGCATTACACCAGGGATGCAATATTTCTCTAGTATCCTTTGCTTTGGAAAAATTACCTCAGGTCCTCTTGGATGCTATAAACATTTATGTAATTGTACTTTAAATAGTAAAAATATTTTGTTGGTAGAAATTACACTATTAGAAATTTTCCATTTCAACTTTCTAACAAAATAATAAAGGTATGCTGAATGTTTTTTGACCATTTTGTTTTTCTTCACAATTGTCAGGAGAAATGGGACCATTTGTGTTAATTCTTATCACAATACACTTGTTTCTACATAAGTTCTCTTACATACTTTCTTACATACTTTCACTAAGAGTGTGCTTATGTATGTGTGTGTGCATTTTTATTTGCAGCCTTCAATTACGGGCTTATAAGTTTAAAGAATTTTCAGTGGTTCTGTTCAACGGTCACAATAAAAGAACTTCAGATGGATGAGAACATGATTTATTGGGTGACTAACATTTATTTTCAGGAAACAAAAGTCCTGATATTGATGTAAGTTATTCAACAGGGTAAAATTTAATTCTGTCTTCTAAGTACATAGGGAACAATAAATGCTAATCATTATTAATTTAGTGACTTATCCCAATTCTAAATTGTCTTAATTAACATGGGTAGCCATTATTTTCCCTGGACTTTTTCATTTATGTTTAAGGTTCATCCTAAGACAGAAGAAACAAACAAAGATCCCAAGTCACATTTCTTTATCGAAATCATCTAAATATCATAAATGGAAAACTCAGGGTATTGAGGTTCTAAGCTTGCTGTTCCTACCAGTGCAGTTTCTATTGTACTAATGCTATTGATATAGGTGATTTTATTTGATATGAAGTATTAAATCATTTCTATATATTTGAATAATGTGATGATACTTTCAATTTATATAGAATCATTTCCCCCTGGAGACTGCAGAACGATTTCTAATGTTTTCTCATTTATCTTTACAACATCTCGTTGATGTTATAGACTAATTGTTATTATCTCCATTGATTGGGAAACATGATACTTATGGTACTTATTATTACTGACTTTATTATGTATTGAAACAAAATGCTAACTTTACATAGGCAGGTCTTCAGAATTGAAACCGAGGCGTTTTAGTGATGAGAGTTAACTGAGAATGTAAGACATGTGTATTAGTCAGAGTTCTCCAGAGAACACAACCAACAGACTAGATATACAGTTGGCCCCCTGTATTCAAAATTGAAAACCTGTGGTTGGTTGACTCTGAGGCTGCAAAATCTGCAGATATGGAGGGCTATACTCAAAAAGGACTTTTTTCTTGTCATTATTCCCTAAACACCACAACATAACAACTATGTGCATAACATTTACATTATATAGGTATTATAAGTAACCTAGAGATGAGTTCAAGAATACAGGAGGATATGCATAGGTTACATGCAAATTCTATGTCATTTTACATAAGGGGCGTGTATGTCCATATGTATATGATACATAATGCATATATGTATTAAGGAATTGGCTTATATAATTGTGGAAGCTGCCAAGTCCAAAATCTGTATGATAGGATGGCAGGAAGGAAATGTAGGTAAGAGTTAATGATTCAATCTTGAGTTTGAACTCTGCAGGGCAGCAAGTTGGAAACCTGCAAAGTTTCTATGTTGCAGTCTTGAGGAGAATTCCCTCTTCTTCGGGCAACCTCAGTCTTTGCTCTAAGGCCTTAAACTGACTATATAAGGTCCACTGATGTTAAGAAGAATAATGTGCTTTACTCAAAGTCTACTGATTATAAATATTAATCACATTGAAAAAATACATCCACAGCCACATCTAGATATTTTTAGACAAAAACAACAAATTTGGAGGTTTAACCAAATGACTGGATCAGTCAAGTTTACACAAAATAAACCATCACAGCGTGATAAGTTACAGATTATCTTCTAAACCTGGTGACATGTTTGGTATATTCAGAAGGCAGGTATGATTAAATGGATGTTATCTTTATAATGTCTGTAACTATTGCGTCTTTACATTTATGCCATATTATTGTGAGTTTATGGTTAATATGTATGTGTATTTTGTGAATGTGTGAGGTGTAGCTAATCTAATCATAATATATAATTGTCATTTTCTTGTTCATAGCCATTTAATATATAGTTTTTGATTACCAGGTACTGTGCTAATCACAGGAGAAATTGTAGTTAGCAAAATGGATACAGTCTTTCACTCTTGGTCCCTACTGCTCCAGCTGTGTGTGAATTTATGATTATTTATATAAATTTACCATGCCTGTCACTCACTCCTAGAAACTTTGTTGATGATCAGTTATATTCTACGCACCAAGATAGTGATGTATTTAGATATGATCTATGTTTAATTTTGTAATTTTTTAAAAAATTGTATAAAAAAGTACTGAGAAGAGAATAGATATGTTTATCTAACAAATAATTAGAAGTTATACATCATAGTTATGGCCCTCTTGAGTTACCAGACTCTCTTCCTATTAGCAAATGCTTTAACCAAAGAAACTAGAGACAAAGCATCCTTCCTATTTTTTTTTTTTTTTACCATCCCTCTTCCAAACACACACACACAAATACAGACACGTTAATGCCTGAGAAGGATAGCTTTATGGTTACAATCATGGACTTTGAAGCATGCCTAGATTTGAAACTGATCTGTGCTATTTTCTAGCTGTGTGGCATTATATTGCTTAACTTCTTGGTCTCAGAATTTTTAGTCTATAAAATAAACATAATAATATTATTTACCTCTTTGAGGAGATTAAATGAATTAATACATGTAACATAGTTTGAATAGTGTCCAATAAATGACAAGTATAATAAACACTACTAATTATTGACAAGTAAAAGTCCTTACATATTCTTATATACCTGGCTTGACAGGCATTCAGTTAATTTACTTTTGACTAATCTTATTAAAATAGGTGAATAGTACACTATTTTTAAAAAGTGATAGTTACCTTTTTCAGGAGTTACTGACTAAATGCATTTTATTTATAAAATAGAAGTAGCAAAAGAAAGAATAGTTTTATTCTAATGCATATCTGTGATACTGCCAACTTATAATGTTTGCTAATGAATTATTCCAGAATAATGAAAAATACACAGCAAGAGCCTTAGTATTTGCCAAACTCTCAGGGAAAGCAATTTGAGTTCTTTTTGTTCTGTGCAAGTGTTCAGGATAAGGGCATAAGGTAGGCCTTTGCCCTGCCTAACCCCAGTTGAGGCTCTGTTCAAGTGCATTTTCTAAGTGTAATTTATGTTAGCCTTCCTTGATTATATTAAGTGAATTTCAGTCATCCCTTCAGCCTTCATGTTACTTCCTGAAAAGAGAGCGACCTAATTGTCATAGTGAATTGTGTTTAATTGCACTTATTAGAGATTTGTGTAATTTGCAATTTTTTAAGGATTTTTATTGTGACAATAATAATAATAACAATTGCTATTGTCGCTTAGTGCAATTTAAGGAACAGGCTACGCCATGTGACATGACATAAAATTGTCCAGATGCTATTTTCTTTCCCGAGGTGGTAGTGATGGAGAGTAAAAAAAGACACCAGGGAAAGTTTCACTGAACAGTAAGAGGAAGCAAATTGATTGACAAAAAACTTAGCTCTATTGAGGTTGCCTGCAGAATAAAATGAAGTTGGTTGATAGTGATATTTATTTGGGGAAAGGAGGGAAAGGTAGAGATCAGGCATTGATTGTTCAGTATTAGTCAAATATGATGGGGAAAAAAATACTATACTTGTTTTCTACCAGCACATGAAATTAGAAAAAAACAACTTAGTATAACTCCCTATTTGAAACATTACCATTTTGAAACTATTTTATTTTTTAATCTTAAAAGATTATAATAAATATACAGGGTGTTCCAAAAGTTTCCATGCAAAGGAAAAATTTTGTAAACTTTTTGTAATGAATATTCTATAAATAAAGGTACATTTAGCTACAATTTCCCATTTTCCCTATGTATGGTGACTTTTGGACACCCTGTAGGGTCATCACCACCATCCTATATCTACCTCCACCACCACCACTGGTAAATTTACTATTTTATGAAAAGAAGAAATAAATGTTAAATTAACAGACAATAGCAAGCAAAATAAATATAATACCAGCACCCTTATGAGAATTTCAGCTATCAGGATAGGAATTTTCAAGTGAAGTAGTCAGATATCCTCAGAATATGACTGAGGGACAAAGGAAGAAAATCCTCACCCCCAAATACCTTTAAACTTTTGAATCATCCTTGCAACTGTGGGGTGTTAGGAGTTCTATTCTGTTGAATCAGGAAATAAGAAATACTGAAAATTGTGCATTTCTCAAGTTACATTCTTTTCAAGAGAATCACTCAAGGACTCTCCAAAAATTCTAACAGTACTATCAGGCTTGCTATTACATTTGTTTTGCTTGTGCTTGTTCTGTAAATTTAACAATTCAGCTTTTAGAAAAAGTAGTAAATTCACCAATGATGGTAGCGGCTCAGCATATAGCACACACAATATGCATAAAAATACATTTAGAATTCAACCCTGCCAATTGTAGCAAATGAAGAACCTGAAGTCTGGATACTGAGCAACCACTGTATTGACATATGTCTTTAAATGTATCATAATGCGCATATTCTAGGATATGATTACACTCGATTAAAATGAAAGTCAGAGTCTACTAGAATCTATACAGAACTCAGGAAAATCAGCAAGAATGAAACTTTTCAAAAGAACATAGACTAATGGCCAACAAACATATGAAAAAATGCTCAAAATCTCTAATTATCAGAGAAAGGCAAATCAAAACCACAATGTGATGTCACTTAACTATAGTGAGAATGGGCTTTATCAAAAAGTCCTAAAACAATAAATGTTGGTGTGGATGCGGAGAGATAGGAACAGTCATACACTGCTGGTGGGACTGCCGAGTAGTACAACCTCTGTGGAAAGTAATATGGAGATACATCAAACAGCTACACATAGAACTGCCATGTGATCCAGCAATCCTATTACTGGGCATCTATCCAAAGGAAAAAAAAGGCATTCTATAAAAAAGACATCTGCACTAGAATGTTTATAGAAGCACAGTTCACAATTGCAAGGATGTGAAAACAACCCAAGTGCCCATTAATACATGAGTGGATTAATAAAATGTGATATATGTATGCCATGGAGTTCTGTTCAGCCACAAAAAACAATGGTGATCTAGCACCTCTTGTATTATCCTGGATAGAGCTGGAGCCCATTCTACTAAGGGAAGTATCACAAGATTGGAAAAACAAGCACCACATGTACTCGCCATCAAATTGGTATTAATTGATCAACACTTACATGCACATATAGTAGTAACATTCATCGCGTGTTGGGCAGGTGGGAAGTGGAGGAGGGGATGGGTATGCTCACACCTAATGGGTGTGGTGTGCACTGCCTTGGGGATGGACATGCTTGAAGCTCTGACTTGGGTTGGGCAAAGGCAACATATTTAACTTAAACATTTGTACTCCCGTAATATGCTGAAAGAAAAAAAAAATCAATCAATGAATAAAATGAAAGAATAGTTAAAAGGACACCTGTTTGCTAAATTCACCACTATAATGATTGACCAAACATTTCTAATGATTTGCTGTTTTATTCTAAATAGATTGGTACTAGATAATCATTACAGCATAAATGCAATTTCAGAATAACTTGAGAAATATAAATATTACTAATAATTTTTTCTGCTAGCACTGACTACTTAACACTTTTGTTTTTACTCTGTCATAGAAAATGTAATTTTATAAGCATATAAGATATCGACAAAATTGAAATGGTATTAATATTATACTGCCTATACCCTGCTTTGATTTTTAATTAATAATAAATTGTATATATTGCCTCAGGAAGTTATTTTTTCCCAAATGCCATGTAACAGTCTATAATATTTAATCATATGTACATAATTATTTTATTCAACTCTCAATATGTGGTTGGATATCTGTTTTCTAAACAGTTAATTGCTATTATGAATAATGTTTTAATGAGCATATAGATCTTGATTATTTTCTTAGGGTAGACTTCTATGAGTGAATATAGCTGTTTTGAAATTAATACATTTTAAAGGACTTATAAATATACCTGAATGCTTCAATGTAGCTAAGGGGAGCTGTTCTTGGATAGGAGACTTTATCTAAATAAGAGCTATGTGGATCCTTATAGTACAGTCGCCATAGAGATGCTATCTTGGTATCTTACGTTGGCAACTGATCTTTCATTTTACTTGCTTTAGGCTATGGTATCCCAACTCTCATATAATTGTTGGTCAGTCCTCCCAGGCTGTACTTCAAATGTGATGTGCTTAAAAATGTCAAAGAATTCTAATCAACACTAATTTCTGCCTAATTTGTATCTTCTGCCTTCTGTCTCATATCTTGGCAGATGTCAGACTCACTCTTTAACTAGCTTAATTAACATTCAGATTTACACATTTATACATGTTTTTTGTTTCTGTGTACTATTCTTACAGTTTTATCAATCAATATGGGAAAAAAGTAAAATATCAGAATGAAAAGACTAGTAATGAAGTGTGTGGATCTGACTTTGAGCATCAGCACGGAATGCCTGCAATCCAAGTTGTTGCTAGAGAATATAACCCTGAATTGCTTTTGCCTGCTTAGAAGAAACAAAATTCAAGGATGAACGCATGAAAAGTAATCTAGTATTCTTAAAATTTAAAACTTAACCAACCAAAAGTTAGATGATCAGAGAGTACAAACTTGAAACTCATTGTTTCAACTTGTACTTGCTTTTGTTACATTTGATTTTGAAATCATGCTCTTGAATTGCATTGATGGACACTATAAAAACAACTGCATGGAATTCCTTATTCTTTGTACTATAGAAAGGGTGTTGAGGTTATTTTCCACAAGATCACTAGTATGCCTTTTATAAATATTCTAGAGAAATGCATCTGTGTGCTAGGAAAGTTTTCACTTTTGCTGAGCAATTGGTTTGCTATTCTCTCATAGACAGTATGAATGTTATAAATGATTATGTTTTGCTTGTTTTTGCCTGGAAGGAAATCCACTACAAAAATGTCACTTGCATCTTTATTTTTTAAACATTGTATTATTTTATTAATATTTTAAAATATTTGTATTTATAAATAACCTCAAATACTGTGAGAAATAGAGGACATGTAATAAATTAGAACAGTAGTATTATGTAATAACACAAATTTTAATATGTTGGGAGAATTATTAATAAAAACTAGATCTCTCTTAACCCAGAAATCTTCTTTACAAAGGTAGCATAGAGGGATAAAAAAGCAATTTAATATTGAATAAGCATTAAACCAGAATGTGGTATGTATCACAGGCAGTCTGCAGACACAACTCATTGCATACATGTTTCAATATAAACAAACAATAAGCAGGCCTCAAGTAAGAAGATTTGACAGCACCATTTGTCACACATAATTCATTCTAACTGTACCTGGTAATTTGTGTGACCATATGTGTTAGCTAATTGGTTTTACCCAGAGGAAAAACAAGCTTCTCATATGTTTATGAAGGGAAGTAGTTTTGCAACTTGGAGCAAAGAACCCATAGAAGTTAGGTTCTCACCCTTCCAAAGAAACTTGAAAATAAGGGTGCCATCTCCCATCATGCTAAATGTTTCAAAGAGATGTCTCCCAGGTCCTTGAGAGAAACATTCCTAGGTCATAAAGCTGACAAAAGCCTACCTAGTCTTCCAGAGAATATAGATAGATTTCAGAGAGAGGAGAAAGTATTTACAAGTTTTCCAAGGTAAGTACTCTAAGAAATAGAAGAGGTAAATCTCTTCTCTTATTTTCAACAAGGAGAATTGTGACTCTGACTTTTAATTTGTATTTTCCCTTACAAGTTCTTAATAAATACAATAAAATATTGAAATATATATACTTCAGTTAAAATATCACAAACTATTGTGTTACAGATAATTTCACTATATTGTTACTTTATGAAAAAAGATCACATAATTCTTAAGTTGTCTGGAATATTGGCCATGATTTTTACTTATAAATGAGAACATAATCAATTGGTTGGGGCTTGGCCAACCCAAAGATGATATAATCTATAGCTTGAATGAATTATACTAATATTATTAGCTTGATTTCTGGTTCCTAATAGCAGAGACAAATGCTATGTGGGCAGGTGATAAGGAAAGAAGGCCTCCTCCTTTTTCCCTGGACATAGAACTGACATTGAAAGTATAACAAATAGAAGTCATTGGTTTATTGCTCTTTCTTTTTCTCACTCTTTGTCACTCACTCTTTGTTTGCCCCTTTCAGTACCCTGTGTTATGTAATTGTCCCAGTCATATTCTGTGAAACTCATTTTGTGTCCTACTAGTCTCCTTTTATTCAATGTACATAGTAGGCAAATTTACCTGCTATACGTCTCTATGTGAAATGTTTACCATTTCTTCCTGCACCCATCTAAGTATGAGAAGAAATGCATCCTGATTGGACAAAATGGTACCTTTGTCCTGTATAAATACCTGTATAAGTGGTCAAAAAATATCTATAACTCTCCTAGACATATTTTTATTTTCAACGAAGAGTTTTCTGACATTGACTGAATCCTCAGGCTTTAAAAATTTAGCAGTATATCAAAGTATGTAAATAATTCAAGTTGAGGGATAGAAGACATTTTGGGTGCAGTAATATTACTATGATGACATACCAGCTCAATTTGATGTCTTGGGGTAAGTTTGTCTAAGTTATTCTTGATTTTTGTGACTTACAGGCATGTACTTATTCACCTCTCATGTCCCTCAAAACAAATGTTTGCTCAGGGATTTGTTCGCTGTTTGTTAATTTCGTCATTACTCCAATACAGTGGCAACAAGGCTAGCCCAGCTCCAGGAAAGCCAGGCAGAACAGGCAGAGCACGGTGTTGATCCATACGAGTGGTTCTTGGTAGATGACTATAAGTAAATGACTCATCATACACATATGCAAGAAAATGAGTTTTCCTAACCAAAACATGAAGAATCACTGGGAGGTTCCTCCCCCCGCACACTCCCCAGAAAAATTGCATATGGCTCGTCTTCTGTCAAAATTAATTTAATTGAAGAATAGAAAACACCACCCTTCAATTCCACTTTAGAGTACAAAAAATGGTAACTGGTTTCCTTTGTAATTGTCTTTATCACTCATGTTGCAATTAATTTAGCCTAATCCACCTTTCCCTTATTACGAGTATATATCATGCAAAGCAGAGAAAAGAGCGCTCATGTGTTGAAAAAATTATTATGTATGAAATTAACTGTCTAAATCAAAATTCTCTTTTGTTTTAATAAAAAAAGGTTAGGTTTCCCTTATTTCCAAGAAAAAGGAAAGGTGCTCCTGAGCCTTTTCAAGGTAATCAGGAGATGAGAATTCATTTCCTTGATAATTAAAAATTTTGTAGTGGCGAATGAAGAACCATGTTAATAATGCTCTTCTCCCCTTGAGGCAAGAAAATGGAAAAATTAGTGCAGCCTAATGAAGGATAAGGTTTTCACCTATCCACTCATCAGTATAGTTTTTGTATCTATTCAATGCTGTATAATGAAAATTGAACTATAACAATTTTTTCAGTGGTTTAAATTTATAGTGTTTTATTATTTATAGGTTAATTGAAATTTATATATTGAGGATTTTTCATCTAGAGGAGAACTAGCCCATTTTGATATTAAAAACCTATATTAAGATATAATTTTTTTTTTACTTTTTATCTTACATTAAACTACTTTAAAAAGATAGGGATACTTTAAAAAGATAGATTTGAAAATAAATATCAGAAGAAAATTTTCCATATATGTACACTAACCCGTGTCTTTAGAGAAAATGTTTTACGTGAAATTAGAAATCTTATTTTAAAATGTGCAGTGAATTTTTACCTCTGACACATGGTTTATGCAGTTCAAAGAAAATGCTTCTATGCCTTCCTTTTTCCCTTATAACATCTTTTATTTTCCATTAATGATAATATAATAATACCAATATTAATAGATGCTCTTTATTAAGAACTTCTGGTGAGCCAGGCATATCATTTAGAGCTTTTTCTATGTCTCCTCAAAGGTATTCCTTTGTGGTGGATATCATCTTTATTCAGAGATGGGAAAACTGTGACTTAGGGAAATTTCAATCACACAAGCAAGGTGATATAGCTAGAAAGCAGCAAAACCTGGATTTGAAGACTCATGAGCTAACTTCAAGGTCAGTACGTTGTTCTGCTTCCCAGGGATTAGAGCACCCAACATGGACCCGGGATGCTTTTCTTCCAGAGAAAAAATATTATTCAAGAGGCCAAACTAGGAAGAACACAGGTAGCAGTGGATTAGTAGAAAAACTAGGGATAAGGATTTGAATTTTATATACCATACTGTCAGGACACTATAGGAAACATTCACTTTATTCTCTAGCTTATTTAAAGGAAAAGATAGAACATTTTAATAGGTAAACACTCATTTTTTCCTCTTTCATTCATTCAGATGGAGTGATCAGTCTGTCCAAGGAACTGCAACTCATGGGGCTGGAGAGGTGAATGAACAGACCTGGGCACCATTGCCGAGGCAATTTGAAAACCTGTGTTCCATCTGTTATTCTTCTGCCTTTTAGGGAAAATCAAAGATACAGAGATAATATATGTGTATCAGGATAATTCCTTGTGAAATTATTTCTAAGAATAAATCTGGACATAAACTTAAAGCACAACAAAGAAGAAAATTAAGTAAATTGTAAATCATTAATATGATGAAAATTGCATAGCTATTCTATTTGTAGAAAAATTTTCAAGCTAAATTGTTAGTGAAAAAGTAATAAAACTGTATCCTTAGTATATCACAATTCTGAAAAACTTTTAATATATACATACATATTTATTTATTTATATGTATTTATATAAGTAAAACCAGGAGAAAATATACAAAAATCCAAGTTATTTAAAAAAAAAATTTCTCCCTGTCTACTTTTTTCAACCATATGCAAAGATCCCTTATGAACAAAATCAAATGTAATTTTAAAGAATTATACTGAAATATTGATTTTAACAACATTACTTGGGTTGCTTTTGATATTTTTGAGTGGAAAACACAGTTTAATTTTATAAATAGCAGGCATATATAAGTCATTTTAATAATGTTCACTATACTGTTAAATTAAAAGTTACTTTTACTAAAATGTGCAAACCACTGTGGTAGGTGATGCACAGATAAGATTATAGAAAAATCTTGCACTTGAACAGTGCCCAGAGCATAGTGATGCTCAATAAAAAATTGTGGGAGGGATGGATGGAGAGAAGGCAGTGGAAGGAAGGATATAAAGGAAACAGGGAGAGGCGGGCAGTGAGAGAAACTCGAATACCAAGTTTAATAAATATATAAACAAGAGTATTTATGTAGAAGGCAATAGATGCTATAATTGAAATACAAACAAAAATGCAAATTTTGGTTATAGTTTAGTACACAGGTAATTTTATGAACTGTTTTATGAACAATGGGATTAGTTTTAACAGACAAAGGAAAGTTGAGTGTTGCAGTCAAGCACATTGGAGAAGACAATATGATTTGAAACATTACGTGGCTTGATCTACCTGCCTCATGTTCTGTCTTCTAGACTTCACATCCTCTCATATCAGACAGAATAAGTTTAAACATAAATGAGAGTATATTTCCTTCCCTATCTCACTCCGATAACCTGCTATTTACTTGCAATAAAATACCAACTCCTTTTTCTAGCCAATAGGACTCTACATGATTCAGCCCTTCGTACCCTCTCCTTCTTTATTGGCAGCTCTTCCCTTTCTCTGTACTCCAACCACACTGATCTTTGATTCCCTCAAATTTAAGAGCTTTGTTGTATTTTTTCCCTCTGTTTCTAATACTTTAATCCATGCTCTTTGTTTGGCTATCCCTCTATATTTGTTTAATTCATGTTATTGTTCAACTTAATGTTTAACCCCTCAGAAAGGCTACCCCGACCACTTTCATAACAGTTACCACCATTCGTTGTCATTGTCAGTATTGATTCATTTGTTCATTGATTAATTAGCTGAATGAAAGATTCCTTGCCTATCTTTCTAACTAGACACTGCACTCCACTAGCAACATTTCTTGTCTAATTCAACATTTATTAGGAGTTCTGTGCTATCACATAGTAGGGATTCATTGGATATTTGAATATTTATTGAGCATTGTATGACGGATGATAACTTAGAGCAGAAAGAGGTTTTAGACATATGCCCCATGAAGAATTGAGCTTCTTATTAGAAGAAGATATTAGCAATTAAAATAAGGGAAACATTTTCAGAGAAGCCACTAAGGTAATGCCCAGAAGATTCATTAATGATGGGCTTAAAAAGAATAGGAAGAGATTATACTCTAGTTTACAGTTACACGAAAATGACAGTGGCTCTGCCTGTAATAAAGACAGAGATTGCTGGAGGATGAGCAGGTTTAATTTAGGAAGATGATGGCTGTTTTGCCTTTCTATGTCAAAATTGAGATTATGGCAGAAAAACTAGTTAGAAATATCCGTAGGTGTTTGGAATTATGAAGCAGATGCTCAGGAATGTGGTTAAACTAGAAAAAATAATTGGTATTAAGTTCAAACAAATCAAATGCCCCTAAAGGTAGTTACCGTAGATTAAAGTGACTTTATTAAAGAAACACTACGCACTGGTTTGTATATAACAATAGGATTATAATATTTCTCATCTAGTAGGCTCAGATTCTTTAAATTATATGTGTTAATGTATATGCTACTCTTTAAAATTATTTTTTATATTTGCTTTGGCAGGACATTTTGAGAAACTGAAATGTTTATGTTAGCTCTTCCTAAAAATTTGGGCTTTAGTTGGAGGATTTGGTTTAATGCCACACATTTCATCTTTCTTATACCCCTGTGCCAACCTACAGATAGATGTATTACTGTTCAAAACTGTTTGAAAGCTGAAAATACCACTTGCCAAAGTAATATATAAAGCCAAAAGACTAAAGATGTTAGGCTATGCATTAGTTACAAGAAAGAGACATATATTAATATTAAAATTAGTAAAATGTGGTTGCTATTAGGGCAAAGTTGATGAAACATACTTCAGAGTACAGTGAGAATCTAAGAGTGAGGTTGGCTATGACTGCCAGGTTCTCAAAAAAGTCAGGTTCAGGAAGAAAATTTTATATATTTGAATGTTCTTACAAGCTGGCAAAGTCTATGTTTCTTGCGTAGTGCAGTTCCACATCCTGTTGAAAAAGACTGTTTAAGGTAGAGGTCTCGGAAAGAGCAGTTTAAGGAGGAAGTTGTGGCAGGAAAAGGGGGAATAGCACATTAACTGCCATGTGAGTTGTACTTAACTTACACTAGTTTTGAGCCTGGGGCCTCATGAAACATATGTAACACACATCTCTTTACCTCGGGAGCCACATGGTGCACAGGCAACTCACGCTACCATACTATAGTATACATGTTACGTGATGAGTGGCCCCTGGGCAAAACGCTGCTGTTGGTTCATGAAAATCTTGCCTGTTGACGTTCTTATTGTTACAATTAATATCAACAATTTAATTGCATATAACTCACACACAGTAAACAATAAAAATAACAAATTTTTCATTAAATTACCAAGGATCATTTTGTTTTCAAAATGTTTATTCCATTTTTGTAGTAGAATACTGTAAGCCCAAGGAAAAGCAATTTTTTTTTCCCACTGTGGCAGTCAATATGATAAAGAAGGGCTGGGTATTTGTGGAAGACCACCTAGTTCATGGGTAATCCATTTGCCTCAGTTTTGTCAAAAACAGATAGAGTGTATGTGTTTGGTATATACAGAGTTGCATTGCAATTGCTGTTTGTGTGGTTTTCCTAACACAAAGCTGATTTTTATGGAGCCAGGTGCTGTAGGGCACCTGCTCACATTTATTAATAGCATGTAACTCATTAAGATTTGGGGAGAATAACATTTTTCTATCCTTTCTGTTTAGACTTATGAATTCAGGTCTGGAAAAGTGGTTTTGTTTATATTCTATGCTTGCTGACATGCTTAAACAGACCATGTGCTGCATTTATCCTCTACCTGAATTTTTTTTGAATAACCAAAACTCAGTTAAGTAAATGTGATTTGTTTTCCCTTATTACTGTGAAGTCCTTTGTGCCCTGAGACTGCCAATATATTTTTTCTTAATGAGTCTTCCCTAGTATACCTAGTATCTCTCTCCTCTGTACCTGAATACCTTCACTCTTGTTCTTTTGAACTCACAACTCCAAGGGTTAGAATCCAACTGAATTTCACTAAAATTCATAATATATTCACTCTTTCCATGTGTTCTATTTGACAGTAATTCTGTGAGGCAATGTGAAACCATCTCAAAAGCTATTTAAGCTCAAGCCTAAGATAAGATATACACAGCATTTTTCTTCTGCTCTATTATTCTTTGATTCCCTCCACCCGTTTCTCTATTTCCTGTATTTCATTTGCTTATTTTTCTTAGAGATTAAAATCTTTGAAAACTTATATTTTTAAAATTGTTGTGCCCTTAGATTGACCAAGCATTAAAATGAAGGCAAATTTCATCCTAGCCAACCTATGAATGTAGGAAACATGCTTGGACTTGGTGGTTGGTTTGTATTTAAAAATACATGGATAAACAGACTTCTTTTGGAAAATTTGATCTAATTGAATTAACTTAGGTATCTATACTTGTTTAGCCCATAACAAGTTCTATCCTTTAGTTAATAAATTTTAACTTGTTTTCATGCACACACTTCAAGGTCTCATGAGTTCTTTACTTGCCATATAAAGAAATCTAGGATTCAGGTTTTAGACCTTCTTCAGGGGCTAACAGCCCCAACAGGCTTCATATTGTTATCATATTACTATAAATTTTCTGTGATCTTCATCGTTTTTAATTCAATTTCTTTCCACAACTGTTCTGCTTTCTCATCACTGTACTGTCACATTATTTTTCCACAGTTAACTTACTGGACAAATAAATGTGATGGATTTATGCAATTGTACTTTAAAGCAAGACTGCCTATTTTGGCTACGACTACATTCACTTGTCACCCTGTGAGAAACAAGCATACTCTTTGGCAAAGTTTTCTGAAGTTTTTGAGATTCATTAGTCCGATTCAGTATGGTCTCTATTGCCCTGATGATTTTCTGATAATATAGAATGTTGAAATAGAGAAAGAAACAGAGAGCTGGAAAAAAAAATGACAAATTATAGAATCCTGTACAAAAGCCTTACAATTATGACACTTTCATACTTATTGTTAATTTGGTTAAGTATATTTTGGAATAAAAAATCTTTTCAATGAGCTGTCAGGTGGAAAATGCGTTCAGTAGCTTGAGAAATCTTTGGCATTACCATTATCTAAAGAAAAAATTAGCCAGGCTATGAATTTAGGAGACAGAGTAGATTCCATTTACATAGTCTAAAGATAAAACATTTGAAAGATATTTTTTAAATTTCTTTCATATCATTACTTGAGACCCTGCCAAACTTTAATGTAAGTCTCTTTTAAGACACAGGGAGCTTAGTGCCTCAGAAAGAAAGTGGGCTACATCACTTAAAAAATTAGGAAATATTTTTCTATTCAAATCCATTATCCATTATCATGGATTTGTTTTGATTTTTATCTAGTAGAGAAAGGATAGTCTACTCACAAAGCTAGACAGCTTTCAAAACATTGCAAAGTTGTTCTTCATCCTTAATGCAGACCTAGGAACATGTGTGTCACTAAAGCCGTTATGGCGACAGTTTGCACTGTAGGAAAAGATTAATGACACTAGAGCCCGCCAGCATGGTGCTTACCATGCATTTTCTGTATTAAGGGACAAACCATTTGTTTTCCCTTTTGCATTACTCTCTGCTTCTTGATTCAGTTGGCAGCATAATGGAAACAAGGCTTTAAGTGACTGATCTGACTACTATTCTTCCTTCATGACTGATGTCCAGTAAAACACAATATTTTCCCTCAAAAGAAGTAAAACCATTTTTATCCCCTAGGATTTTAAAGAACTGTCTTTTTTAATCATCACTTATAAAATAGAGCTTGGTAATCTCTAAAGTAGCCTTTAAAATCAGAGGAAAAAATGAGGCTAGCCCTAAAGTGCTAGACCCATTTTAGCCTTTAATAGATAGAACCAAATGGTTTCTATCCCTAAGAGAGTTCCTCTGGGAACTGTTTGTTTCAATGCCACATTCAAAATAATGTAAGGTAGAAAGCGGTTAATAGGCGCAGATGATCATTGGAAAGAACTGTGGAATGTTGAGTTGTATTCAGTAAAGTTACAGGAGATGCTCTTTAAAACATTCCAGTTACTGACTGCACTCAAGTCTAAAACAAACGCTGGTCCACTTAGTCACATATTTGCACTTGAAATGGATTCGGTGAGCAAAACAACATTCCATCTGTATAAACGGAATAGCTTGACAAAACACTGCACACTTGTCACTAACTGCCCTTCGGAATTGTAATCTGGAGGGAAGGTTGTAAAACCGACATGACTTTAGATGTCTTAACAGCCAGAAAGGATGACTGTGACATACTTTATAATAAAGTGTCATCTTCTAAGATACATAAAAATCAGTTGTATTTACTGTGCACCAGATCTTTTTTTAGAGTCAGCTAAATGACAGTGTCATGCCTGTACTGCTGCATGCATAATTCAAATAATCTTTTCACGATGTATTACTCTAGTCAGCCCAAGGTGGGTGGTCTCTCAGGGATCATTGCTCCTTCTTTGACCTTGGTCATGAATTACCTATCAAAAGTGAGGCTTGGTATTTTAGCAGAGATTATGCAAGGTTTTTCACAAATAAGATCTGGAGAAATAGAAACCTTACCTTTGCATTGCGAAAGCTTTCTGTAGATTGAATTTGGAATTAATCAAAAGGATCATCTGGGCTCCTAGAGATAAACAACGGAACGCTGTGCTTGGGGGAATTTTTAACACGCATATGAATCATACTGAATATCAGTGGCTTGTATAACTGTAGAAAAGCAAATTGCAAAAGAGTATAGCTTATCTTAAAATTATGTCTGCTCGTTCCCTTGCCCTTCTCATTAGTCACACAAGAGGTGTAAAATGAAAGTAAGTAATGTCAAATGAACAACCGGATGCAAATAGTGTACTTCTAATATAAAAGTTTACTGCATAACAACAAAAGACTTTCGTTGGTAGTTTTTATGGCTTCTTTTTACTTATTGAAATATGTTTGTATTTTCAAGCATACACAGTATAAATTCTTAGAGTATTAGAGTGATGATCAAATATAGACACTCGGTACCAGAAATGTTACAGGTGAGAGGTCCCAGAGTAACTACCCTTTGACAGATGTCTACCTACTAGGTATGCCTAGTTTAAGCTGTGTTATTTAAAATGTAAGAATATGAGTTTAAATACTCATTTTAAATAGAAATAAAGGCATTTTAATTTTTGCCTGAAAATATTATAACATCATATTAGAATTTTCAACTGGTATAAGTTGAATGTAGTTTCCAAGTATTTTATAAGTTCTATGATGAGGTAATATCAAATAGAAGGATTAGCAATCATTGCAAATATACATACTTACCTGGTAACTAATATATGCTTTGGTGCTAATGTTCATGTTAATAATTGTTGCATTGCTTATTGGCTGGAAAGTGTTTATATTGATTGATCAGTACAAGATTCATGATTCTTAGGTTATATTGAAGTGGTGTTTAAAAGTGGAGGTTTGTGCAGAAGGAAGCACCATGTGAAAAGTTGCTCAACTTCATGGGTTATAAGTAAATTTATATGAATTAAATTAAAGCAATGCTTTTCTTCATGAGTCTTTTAAAAAATGTGGTGGCAATACCTTTTGGTGATTATCTGTAAAGAGAGGATCTTTCACAGTATTAGTGAACATGTAAATTGGAATAGTACCTTTAGAGAGCAATTTGTAAGATTCATAAAGTTAAATCTGCATTAACTACTCAGTAAATAACAATTTCACTTATAGGTATATAGCTTAGAGAAATGCTCACGTTATTACAATGTGATTTCTAAAAGTATATTCAATGGGATGATTTTTGTAATATCAAATTATTGGAAATGGCCTAAACCATTATTATCAATGTGTAAATAAAATACAGTTTAATCATAAAATGGAATATTGCTTGACAGTTTAAAAAAAGAACAGAACACACTACACAAACAGAACACAAACATATTGAAACAAGTTCCAGAATATGTATAAATTGTTAGCATTTACGAATATATAAAACAACCTGAAACAATATTCTACACTGTTTATGGATAAATGTACATTTATTTAAAAGCCATTGCACTCCTGGGGGAGGTACGTAACAGTAATGAGTCCATTGTATATCTTTCTTAACATTTTTCCATGCCCTTACATGTCGGTGAATGCATACGTGTTTATGTATAGTACAGTCATGTTTTCTTTTCTTTTTTTTTTTTTTGAGACAGAGTCTCACTCTGTTGCCCGGGCTAGAGTGCCGTGGCATTAGCCTAGCTCACAGCAACCTCAAACTCCTGGGCTCAAGGGATCCTTCTGCCTCAGTCTCCCGAGTAGCTGGGACTACAGGCATGCGCCACCACGCCCGGCTAATTTTTTCTATATATATTTAGTTGGCCAATTAATTTGTTTCTATTATTAGTAGAGACGGGGTCTCGCTCTTGCTCAGGCTGGTTTCGAACTCCTGACCTTGAGC